>JPKZ01003285.1:0-12868 GCA_000803305.1 Toxocara canis | reverse complement strand
TGTTCCCCCCCCCCCCCCATTGACACATTTCATTGCAACTGTAAAAACTGTTACTAAAAAATTCACATACTGCATCGACTTCTCAGTTCAGTTTCTCTATTTCCCCAAAACAGTATTCCACTATTCGCCTGGTGAACAGTTCATTAAGGTTCCTTATGATGCTCGTTGCTGTGTGTGATCAACCAATCATCACAGATGCCTTCAAATTTTTGACGAGAACGAGTTCTCAGTTCGATGTGGATTTCCAATGCAATCGCACAGTCATTTTCTCTGCAATGAAAAAAAAAATGCTCGGTCGTTCAGTTTATTGGTCATCTATCGAGGGCTGTACGCCAACAAGGGACAATGTGCGTCGCCGTTTCAGGGCAAACAATCACACTGGAAAGATGACGACTCATTGAGCGGATATGGCAAGAGTAAAGTTGATGCTATTGAAGTTAGCCCCAACTTCTTGCTTACACTACTAATAACAAAACGAAGAATCTGTGTATTCGAAGCAAGCACGGACCGCAACGAAAAGAGTTGGTTGGTGTTTACTATGTGTTCGTTCATTTTCTCCACCATATGCTTCTTTCTAACGCAGCGCAAACTTTTGGACACATGTTGTGAAACCGCTGAGCGACAAGAACGCCATATCTGTACGCTCCCTCTGCCTCTGCGTGCTTCTCACTTGTTGATTTGTGTCGAGGAACACGGAACTTCCTGATGAAACATGATACCAAAAATGGAACTGCACTACGCTTCTGCTACGACAGTTTTATGCAAGGTATAGGACGAAAGGGGTAGCCCTTAAACAGACAGATTTGCACTGTGGCTTGATTTTTTTTAATGTGTATGGAGCTATGTTGATCTACGGAGGGCCCTTTCCATTGCAACGATTGGTAGCTCAGCTTAAAGCGAAATCATCCAGATTTTGAGAAAAATAACTTCCGATGATGAACTTACAACAGCTGTGAATATTTAAATAAATATATAAATATCAGTTTGTGAAGTTGTTGCAAATATTTTGTAAACAAGTTTACATCTATCATTTCTCTAGACGAGTATCACATTCCGATGTGAACACGACCGTATTGCGCTAAAAGTAAAGGAATGTAAAGATGGACTATGTGTCCCATATATCACATCAAACTATTAAGATGTTGATGAGAAACGTAAAATAAGGCATGAAATACCATCAAATTCGGAAGGCTAAATTTCAACAGCAGTTTAAATGATTCGCATGAAGGATGGTGAGTGTAGAAAGCAAACTGCAACAAGAATATTACACTTCACGTGGCTTTTCCGGATGGACTCTTTGTGAAGTTATCTAAAATAACTCCGGTGATCCTTTTATTGCCAATATCCGCCATATTTTACGCACATCTCGAAAAGCTTTCTTTGCTGTTCAGTAATCTTTACCGTTTCCGCATTCGATACACATTCTGAATATTGTTTCATTGATTTTCACAGAATACTCTATGCGTCACTCTATAATTCTGCAGCAATGCAGTTCTCCACCGTTGTTTCATGAAATATTACAGCTGTATGATTAAATAGCAAGATATTTTCGTTATATTTTTAGCCATACTGTGCTCACATGAAAGATTGCTTTAAGACTTTTGATTTGACCCGGGCCATTTCGCTGATCTCTTGCTATTTTTAGTCGCTTAGAGGTGAAATAAGCATATACAATTTCTCAAAAGTATTTGAGAATCGCATGAACTCCATGCTTGTATCATGGTTCACTTCCTTCCATTCGTCGCGCATTGCCCAGTTTTCGACACACAGCGATTTACCACTCAGTTTTGCGGCCTGCAGTAAAAGAAATAAGTGCAATAATAAATGCAGCAAAAGTTCCCCTCTGAAAATCGCAATTTCTTGTCGCAAAATCAACAACATTATTTTACGGTATACTAAGTTAAGCAGGACTTCCCCTTCGTATGGCCCGGCTGCAGGCAAGCTGAAATACCTTCAAATGTGCCTTCGGTTACTGTTAAGTCCAGCATAGAAAAAATTGGGTAGAAAGATGGATTGATATGGGCAATGGAAAGCTTCACGATCATTAGACTAATCTAGTCGTCGAAGTTCGACTGTATTAATAATGCTTCCCTTCCTATAAGCTGTGTTCTTCCTCTCCCTGTTATGCATCAATCAAAGAAAGATGCTCTCAGAAAGACGATAAAAATGATTGAAAAATTGGTACATTTTTTATGACAAAGTACAAATGAGGCGTCAGTTCAATTAGGACGAAAGAAAGTGATCGCGAACAAAATTTCGGGCGGACTGTACGTCGAACCAACAACAACAATTCCTTCGAAAATAACCGCATTTCAGTGCCTTTACGCATCCGTTTTCGCATCCCCTTCAGTTCCGTGCCGACGACATTCGACAGAGGGGCAGTCGCCAATGGTCATAGAAAAAGCCATAAAAAACAAATGATTCGATAGCAATATTGCATGACAACGTAGGAGTGCTGGCGGGCACCGGCTCAACCCTCCCCATCCCCTTCCTTTCTCCTGGGAGCTTTTCGCCGTTGCCGAAAAATTTCTGGATTTTGTCAGCAGCTAAGATGCGCTCGAGAACCACGAATGATTTGGAAAGGCCTAGAAGAAACTTTTAGGGATTTTTTGAGATATGCTGAGATGCTGATCTTCCGAAGCTTTGATTTTGATATCCCTGGTCTTAATCTGCCATTTTTAAAGCTGACTCAATTGCGTTCACCAGTCCTACAATTTGTGTGGACGTCATTCAATTCTACCAGTGTAATTCGCCACAGCCGTTTATTCTTTGTGCCCTGTTGTATCAAAACCACACATTCCAGTTGGAAGTGCGAGAGATTCAGTGTAGCCTTTTGCTGTTGCTAAATTAATCTTTCAGTATTTTTTGCGTGATTTTCGATCAACCAACAGAGTTTATAGGGGGAAATATTTTGCACTCCATAAAACAGCGACAAAACAATGCGAACATGTCCAATTCGCTTCAGCATCAAATCACCTTCCATCAAGCACTGCATGGACCAGTCCCTCAATTGCGCTTTAAATAAAGCCAACAATAACACTTTGCGGCTTTTTTTTCGCCTGCTTAGCGTAGCTGAACATCGTTGCAGCTTTTTGCTGCAATTCGTACGAAGAACGATGGTTTGAGTTTGTTCTCATTTCATAACGGTGCCCATATCGAGGAGGAAAACCATCCGATCAGCAAATATGTCGTTTTTCTTTCCGGTTTATGCACAATTTTTTGCATGCGTATCACATATCAACACAGACACAACATCAATGGCACTAGTAGAACCTTTTCAAAAACATTCCAATAATGTTTGTTTGGAAAAAAATGTGTGCGTATAAACAAATATACACTATTATATTGGCATAGCCCGAAAACGGTTACTCAGTGTTCTGTTTTGCACACAAATTACGCAATTAAAAATTATCAATCAAGACGATCGAATTGCCTTTGTTTCGTAACGGTACGTAGAGCGTCCTCGTTGTGATGACGCTTGCAAATTACATTGCAGGGAGGATTTCCGCGAAGAACACATCGAGTCGGCACGCATTCTCTTTTTCGGTAATCTCAGTCGCAACGGCGCACCCGTACATCCGCTTCAGTTCCAACGATATGCGCGTAGTTTAGGAGTGGACAACGATTGTCATGTGATTCTCTACGATCGTGGTGACATCATCTGGGCAACATACGCGTTTTGGATATTCACCGTAAGATATCGTTAACTGAACTTTCTTAACAGATCAAGCGAACGCTGAGAAAATTATTGTTTTTTTTTCCAGCCTGCACTGGTAAATATCTCATAGCCAAAGATTCCCCATTGCAGAAAAGTGACCAATTAGTAAACCGAACCAGTTTTTTGTTTCATTTTTTTAGCAGTTAGTGGTGAAACATTTATCAGAGAGCGTTTGAAGGATGACAGCTCGTATGTCGCGTTCTCGTTTTCTTTTCACTGGTAAGGTTATAAATGGTACTGAGCAATCTGTGTTGCATAAGCCATCATCATCCAATCATGAAAGTAAAGCAAAAAGTTGAACAGAATATCTGCTGTGCTGTAGCGTTGCTGCTGCTTGAGAGATAGTTCAAAGAACACAGAGATCACCATCCCATCTCGCAAAAGAAGAGCACTTAACAGTGACAAGGTATTCTAAGTGTTTCATGCGTGCCGGCGAACAGAAAAGCTCACAAACCATTTGAAACAAAAAAAAACGATACTATTCAGTAAAACACCATCCCATCTCGCAAAAGAAGAGCACTTAACAGTGACAAGGTATTCTAAGTGTTTCATGCGTGCCGGCGAACAGAAAAGCTCACAAACCATTTGAAACAAAAAAAAAACGATACTATTCAGTAAAACGTTCTAATGAAGCGGATAATATGCTTAACACGGTAGCAATTCATTGATGGGTGCTTCATCATATTTTTGAATAGAAACATTTCAGTTAGTGCAAATGTTAAGTAATTTCTCTAAGATCTGATTTCATGAAAAATTACGACGA
Source organism: Toxocara canis (assembly GCA_000803305.1). Classification (NCBI taxonomy): domain Eukaryota; kingdom Metazoa; phylum Nematoda; class Chromadorea; order Rhabditida; family Toxocaridae; genus Toxocara; species Toxocara canis. The sequence goes on along the minus strand of JPKZ01003285.1, from coordinate 8,387 downwards.
ATCGCTCGCAACAAACAAAATAACAATACGAAATGAGAAGAATACATGCGACAAGATAACGAAAATGTAACAAAGGACAAATATACAGTGGGAGGGGACGAAATTGTTGTAATTTAACGCTGAGTTTCGCGAACAAATCCTACGATCTTCAGCACTCAGTTGACCGAGGGAGAGCTTGCAGGCACGCTGTTCTCGTTGGACGTCTTTGTTGGTTTTTTAACGTCTCTACTCCCGAATTCGTAAGCGATGGTTAAACTCGACCAGCATATTTAAAAAATGGGCGAAAACAAATAATGGATGCCTTATGGAGTTCAATATTGTTTTACTGAGTTGCAAATAAAAAGCAGTTGGCTGCCGTAGACGCCTATATATAGTAAGCGAAATTTGTCACTCTTAAAATCCAATTGCTAAGCATTGCATCGGATTGCGGGGAACGACAACTTAGTAGCTCCGGAGCGCTTTAAAGTCGAGTACAGCGCGGCAGGTAGATCCACAAATTTTCAGATCACCAGCAAAAGCATACATGTTCTGGTCAACACATCAATGGCAACATTCATAACAGTATGAGGAATACTATGGGCGTTTTCGATGCAACCGATTAACACTGTCGCATTAACCAAAGATCTCTATTACAAAGGTTTCTCCTGCTGGCCAAAAACCATGTTTGAGTGGGTATCTGAGGAAGATGTAACTTATACTTGCGTTCATGGTGAGATAACCCTGCAGTCGCCGCTGTGTGATATCTCAAGCTTTCTAGAGGATCATTTATAAATCAAAAAAAGAAAATCTGACTCAGAATCGCATTTTGCAACTAACAACTCGGACGACTATCTGCGAAATCTTGGCGGCTGCAAATAGTTCTGAATAAAAATATTTTGTCTGTTAAGTGTTTGCCAGTTTTCACTGATTGGCCAAAAAATTTGTAGTGTCGTGGAGTCTAACAGGGCTGCCAATACCTATAGTTCATGCTCCTTGCAAACCTTAATTTAATCCTGAATTAGGAAATATCCTGCTCCTTACCGCATGGGAAAGGCCGAAAAGGACCACACTGAACTTGCGGATTGTAAGGCTGTTCTTTAGTAGATTCTTGAAATGTCAAACAACTCTTAACAATGGATAACCTTGTTCAGATGGTGAAGGAACTTTGGCGTCAGTGGTATATTGTTATGGGGAATTTTAAGGATGTTTTTGTTCAGGGGCCAATATAATGCTCCGATGCTGCTCATTTTTTGTAGCTGAGATCAGCAGCTACAAATTTACGACAACATCTTCCGCCACACTGCGGCTTTTCTCAATTCCAAAACCTCATGAGCACATCAGTCAGAAACACAAATACAACCAGTTCAAGTCAGTTAGATCAAAATGCAGCAAACTTGTCTGCGCAAGCTTTGTTTTCACCGTTCAAGCCGAATCGAAGTCTATCATCAACGGACAGTCACCTTCAGTGTAGGCCTCCCTTGTTTCACTCCCCAAACGAGGAAAGTCTCTCCACGGAAATTTTTTCTTGCGAAATGGATGTGACCTTGCTTCGCCGACGTGAGCATTTCAACTAAGCTGTATGAGGCAGAAATTCGTTGCTACATCTGTACTGCTAAACGAAACAAAAAGTGCTTCGCAGCCTCGACTGGATTTTCTTTCCAAAAAAAATACGCTGTGAACTTTAGAGCAGTTTGGCCATAGTTCAGAAGTCCCCTCGAAAAAAACGGCATGAAGAGGAGCAAATGATTGCGCTTTAAATGGCTAGAAGAAAGGCTTTAAATGGGGGTCGAAAAATCTAGCATTTTATAGTCAGCAGAAAATCGAAGGGTTGGCTCGTTGACAACATGTCAAGCCTTCGCCTTTGTGGTAAGCACATAACGCAAGAAGCAGGACACTAGCTGTCAGTGCATGAAGTCCAGTTTCGAAGATAAGCAAATAAACGCGCCTGTTTTACTGCCATATTCTCACAAGTTTTATTCCTTAACTTATTCATTTACTTCCTCAACGAGACAGATCAGCCTTACCTTCTCCTACATTTATTGCCAGTCACGGTCTCATGCTACAAATTAAATAGTGTTTGCGTTGCCGATGTACCACCCTTTTCCGTGTAATTTCATCTTTAGTTGTTCGGTCACTCGAGGGTATCTGTGCTCAGTGGAGGTTTTGAGGAGTGGAAGCGTCTGCAAGCGAGCTCTGAACAATACAGGACTGAAAGCGGTCCTGGTGCCTATGTTCAGCGGGTTGGCAATTTCCGGGCCGAGTGGAATTCTGATGTGAGTTCCATAGAATCTGCCTTCTCTTTGAACGTTCTCAGGGAAAATGTTGACACGCAAATTTGATCAAATGGCCAATCAAGGTCAAAAATGCAATGTACTTTGCCATCATCGTAATTCACCTCACAGTGAAAAAAGAAGAGAACGTTATTGACAAAATAAGCGGAACTAATTTGCATAAATGTAAGACTCATTTAATGGACGCTCAACTAGCACCAAGTTTATCTTCCTTTTCCAGTGGCGATTTTCATGTGACAAACTGAATTTTAACGAACAGAAGACCGTGAAGAGGAAGCACACGTCCGGTCTACGAAGGGTGATAATCCGGAGATGAATAAGCAAACATTTGTGACTTCAAGCCGCCCATGAAATGCCCCATTATCAGACGGTCAACTTTTTCAGCCTTGCTCATACACGGAAGTTCGTGGGTTGATAAATTTATTACGTGCGTGCGTGAGCCTGTGCACCGGCTCTCTCGACTATTTTCTTAGAAAAAATGCATCGCTGTTAGAAATCTCTTTTGTGGTTAACCCTGAACCCGATAGAGGCGGTTCGCAAATTCCATTTTTCACTCAATATTTCATGTCATTTCTTCAACCATCTAGGGGATTCCTATAGCGGTGAGGAAAGGGGAGGGGATCAATTTTAGCGATGATTAGTGAATTTGAATGCATGCGAAAAAAAAAGAAATCGATGCTCAGACACGTGCTAGGACTGATCATCGTCACGCAGTTACCATATTTTCAGGTAATCTGCACGTTTGACGACGTGCTAGCGAACGCAGAACTCAAAACCTATGATCTAGTGGATGCACAAGATCGAGAGGTTCTCTGCCCTGTTTATTTATAGTTTCATATTTTGCAAAATACCTTCTAGCCTAAAACGTAACTATTTCAATCGATTTTTGCCATGAATATGGATCAAAGAAATAATATGCTGAATGAAACAATCAGTGCTGGGTAGAACATTTACTGCTCTTCATATTTATGGAGGTTTTTTTTGCCATTTATCTTCTTCGCTTATTCGCCACTTCAGTTTAGAGGCATTAGAGGACCGCATAACAGATGGAAAAAATTATAGTTACAGTTATTTAAATAACCGGATGGGTAATCGAGCGTCCAATCGTCTCTCCTTACACGATTATCCATTGGGAATATGGATGCGTTGCCCTTCGATCCTTTGTTCGGTGCTTAGCGCTGACGGGGTAATGAATTGCATGATTGATTGTGTGGCATATGCGAGGCGATCATGATTTATTGACCGATATGCGAAGAATGACCGCGCAGGTATTGGTCGCTTAAGATGCCGAATAAATTAGGAGGGAATGTAGGAGTAGAGAATAAATGAGAATCATAATTTATTGTATTTTTTTGAAAAATGCGCGCGACTTCCTCTTCGACTAACGACATTCTGAGATAATGGATTCTTATCACCGTTTATCTTCTTCGTACTGTCCGCAACTTTTGCTTCCGCGTTCTTTGCGATTCCTCTCTGTGTTATGGAAATATGTTCAGTGCCGCGGACCAGCACTTGTTAACGCAATCTTCTTTGAGTGAACGTCGGTATGTCATGATCACCAGGAAATGCACACTGTACTTTGATGTGCGCGCAAGGAAAGCGATGAGATATTACTAGGAACCGTCTCAAGTACGCAGTACAGGGTAGATTAGGAGGCTTATCTGCTTCTTCACCTAAGTCAACTCGTAAGATGAATTTTGATGGATGATCATTCATAGATGGGAACCATCTTCTTTTATGACACGCAAATACATATTTCGTTTGATAGGGAAAGCAATATCCTCTGTTGGTTGCAGCTATGTTGTTTCCTTCAGGAATACAACGGTATCGGTACTGGTGCAGTATTCGGACACATCCGATCAGCAGTCAACGTCCCAATCGATGACGTGTTCGGTTGGCACGATCAGCGCTGGCTCAACACTAGTGAGCTAGTACGGATTTTCGCTGATTCAGGACTTCATCCCAGCAAGCCAGTTATCGTGTACTGTTCCACTTCTGTGCGTTCCAGTATGATCTGGTTCGCACTTCGAAAGTGTAATTATAATGCTACAATTTATTTCGGCTCGTGGCCTGAGTGGCTGATTAGGGCGCCAGATTTTTTGAAAATTATACCCGAAAGGCGTCGTGCATAATAAATAATTATTAATCGTGAAACGAATATGACCATGTATTAATGAAATTAAAGTACATCTTATGCGTAGAAGTTCGCTTAAATATTGCTAATCTGTTTGCACCTCTAGTGACGTATGTCATGTTACTTTTACTGTTCGTAGTATCGCTACTGTTTATTGGCACAGCTTCCTAGTTTCCTGAGAGCTGTTCAGCAGAAAAAAAAGCGTTTGAGGAAGGAGGAATTATTAGCGGAGAATTTGTAGAATTCTGTCCCTGAGTTCGAGGAGCTCTTCATGAATTCGATTAGTAATGCAAAAAGGCATTTGGGTTCTTCCCTTAAGATATTCGCTATTACATTCTTCCGCACATTTACAGATTACAGACAGCAAGCAGCATCGTCTCCGCATGCCGGGAATGACTAAATTGGTCATGAAATTTGGCACATGCAAACCTATACTTTTGGGCCAACCCTTTGTCTCCAAATTCATATTGCTTCATCTACCATAAAAGAGGAAATTGCATACGGTTTGGACCGATTGAATTATAAAAAGCTAGTCTTAATTGAGTGAATTTTTATGAGCAGTTGAGTCAAATAAAATTTGTCGTTTCACCATTTGCCAGTTTTCATGAAACAAGCTGGAGGAGATATGTAAACAGTCAAAGCGCATATAATGCCAGCCCTGTGGAGCGTTTTTCTACTTGTTTTTCATATGTTGCTCACTGTGCTTCTAAATACTAATTTTCAATTAGTTGCATTGAGAAAATGTTTAACTCTTTTATCACTCTTTACTATAAACCGCATGCGTCTTAGATATCCAGCTTGTACTCGTCGTCACCTCTCATTCGCTTACTCTACTATTTTACGCTGTCCAACAGCCTTCTTGTTATTCTTTCCATCAGTAACATGATATTCGAAGTACTGATCGCTTTGATGAAGCACATTTGCGGCTACGGGCATCATTCACACGTTTTCGCTAAAAAGCCTTCGTATGTTCTCATGCCCATTCAGTGCTTTTGACAATTTGTCTCCAAAGTGATGAATAAAATATCAAATTTGAATAAAGCTATCATCACAAGATCTTCAGACCACAGTGTTATCGTCGCGAAGATATGCGAATATGAATATGAAGATATATGAAGATATGAAGATACATGAACGTAATATGAGCATTGAATCACACTCCCAATGCATTATGTGTTAAATCATACAACGACATACGAGTTACGACCTCCAAGGGTCTTATTTGTTTTCCTACTGTCTCTACTGTTTTATAAATGCAAAATTTTCGACCTTATAAAATTAACTTTTCAATAAGTTATGTAAAGTGTACGCTATATACCAAATGCAGCATCTCGATGACTTGAAAATTGTGCGGAATCGATGATATCGTAAAAATGTGCTCTGCGATGTGTTATCAGACCGAGATCACAATCTCTGCGTTTCTGTGGTTATACTCACTACTTCCACCACATCTACGACGGCTATGGCTCTACGCACCTCAATATTGCCATGTAGTGATAAAGTGCTGTCCGAACTCCGTTTGTAGATGAAGGCCCTGCCAGAAAGCAACTCCCCAACTTTTCAATTCGGAATTTTCTGTCGAGATTCTTTGCCTCCTTGATCACATCGGTCCACGACTCAGTTCGTTTCATTCCTAATCCGAGTCACTTTTTCCTTTTGCGCTGACCCGTTCATCCACGCGCCTTCCTGAACCATGACGAGTTGCATTTCCTAAACTTCTGCCCTTCGAGCTTTTTGCTGGGTAACCAACTGCCGGAAGATAATTCCCAGGTAGAGTAACTTCTTTTTTTGAAACCTTTGTGTCTGGAGAGATTCCTGCACATCTGTTTCCAATAACTCTTATCCTACGATCAGTTCGGCTATTTCACCCACCAAACAACTATTTCTCAGCTGCGTGCACGATTTAATGATTGAGTGAAGAGCATTCAATGTAATGAGTTCACGGATTGCGTTAACGTCAATTTCACTACAGTCTTTTTCCAGCGTCTATTCGTTTTGTCATAACAAAGACCTGGTGCTATCGCGCTCCGGAAAAGCTGTTAAGACGGATAGAGGCATTCTTGACAGCAGCAAGATTCGAATAAAGGCACGCACTATTTTCTTAGATGAATTTTTGAACGAAAGCTTCATGAAAAACTGAAGCACCTGTCGAACAGAAACCTTCCGTGACTAGAAGCTTTTCCTCTTCTTGATTGCAATTTAAAAGCCAAGAAATTTCTGTTGCAGCAGACCTCCAAGCGCCTACTTAGGCGAGAACTGAGCTGACGCACACACTTTCGCATTTTTGGCCGCAGAGCAGCAATATCACGCCTTCCAATTTCGCTATCTAGTATCCCTTTGCTTGATGCAGTAGCGATAGTGCAAAATGCAAAATGACCGTCAAGTCGTTCGACCTCAAAAATCATCTGAGAATATTAACTATAAAAGCAATAATGTTTCAGACGAACCGACCCGTGCTCTGACCATAATAAATCCAGTCTCATGCGGCTAATGTAAGTTCCATATGCGCAGCGAATTATGTCTATGTGTACGATTGCATAAACCAGTTTGTTTCTCTGACGGTTCGTTTGAGCTGATGAACAACTGGAGTTACATGAAATGAACTAAGCCTTATAAAAAGTTGGAGTCAATGCGTCAAACTTAAACGGTATCATTGACATTCGCTCAAAGGCGGATGGAATTTTGCATAATGATAAGCTTTCAACCATCGATCGAGTCGCAAAACACACGGAGAAAGAAATTGTTTTGCTGATTAAGGAATATTTGCTAGCAGTTCATAAAGTCTGCCTGTCTGACGGCCTGACTACACGGAGCATCTATCACACGACCAGCGTAACCGGAAAACTGAAACGATTCGTTTATTGATGTGGCGGGCAGAGAATAACAAGATTGAATGCTTGTTAGATGGCTGCAATGATAAGCGTTTTGGTAGTCGTTCTGACCAGATCGTCCAGCTCTACTAACGGCCAGAAAGTGCTAAGCTAAGCGCAAACAAATTAAAAAGCACGCTGCGTTCATATTGAAAATGATTTGATGGCTTCAACAAATTTCGTATGAAACGTGCATTTGCGCTGGTAAATTTTGCATTAACAATGCTCGTTGTTGCTTATGTTGTCGGTCAGTCTGTGTGTTTGTTTGTTTGTTCGGCTGGCATCAATGGGGAAGGTACTGAAGCTGGAGTTGTTAAATTTTCTCAAGTTAAGTGAGCCCTGCGGGGACCTCCTTTCCAACATCGATAACCGACAATATGTGCATCACTTTTCATTAGTCGCTGCGGATCAACACTACCCGACATCACGGCCATAAACACTCGTTGTCAAAAATTTTCCACTAATCTTATTTTCTCGAAATTTTTGTGCTTCGTTCACATAACCAACGTCCCTATGAATAAACACCTCATAAATTGCGACGACGTACACTCTGCCTACAGCCTTCAATATGATTATTCTCTAAAGTCATCATTGTTAAGAAGAAAACAAAGTGCCATTATCTTTAAGTAAGAGATGGCTATTTGTACAGCTGACGTTATTTTCATCAGGCATAGAAATTGGTCGAAAAAAGGATGGCTGGAAATAAAGAGTATTATTTTCAATCGATCAGTGCGGTAACTGTTCGCATCAATTACGCTGAACTTTTACTCTTCGTTCCCATTACGGCTACAGGGAATGTCGGCACTCTTCGATTTCCAGTGAGCAGTCAGTCCTATATGAGCATCTCCCTGCCCAGCTCCTCTCCATTCTCGCAACCCGTCCTCATTACGCCACTCCCGATCACCAACCCTAATTCTCGCAAAATTCGGAACGGAATTCCCAAAATTTCCCTTCGCCCTTGAGAGGAAATTGAATGAGGGAGGAGGTGAAGAGGAGGAGGACTTCATACTCTCATGCCGATAAGGAAGGTCAACGGAAAGGAAGGCTATCTCCGTACCAACTTCCACCCCCCTCCCCGACATCGCCATGGCATCCTGAAATATGCTAGCGGTA
>JPKZ01003284.1:707397-725788 GCA_000803305.1 Toxocara canis | reverse complement strand
TCCCGGTCGAGCAAGATACTAGTGTTTAGCTAAATGCTCTTAATTCGATTTTCCAGCGCTTATGGAATTAATTAAATCACTCTGAGCGGAACTGTACATACGTTGCGCTGGGCTTGGTGCGATTTGCAGCTTGTTTCTCATTCACGTGCATCGTTTCAGGTGCTCGTTGCCCGATTTACATTATTGCTATTTCACGTAGCTCGCTCGCCATTATAGCGACGGTTGCATCGAGATTCGCCAACTGTCAATTCGTCACACCGATTGCTGTGAATTATGTTCGTTTTTATTTATTTGTGCAAGCTTGCATACGCGAATTGCATTCTCGAATTAACAACAAATACCGACAACAAATGCCGACTCGAATTAACAACAAATACCGATTTTTTTTTCACTTATAATTCAAAAATTGAAGGAGAAAACTCATGGACCGAACTGTCGTCAAGCTTCCAGACAGATCAAGGGCGTTGACCATTCGTGGAGGGGTAATCCCATATTGAAATCAGATGGCCACTCCATGAAAATCTCTTGACGACTTTTGCGAGAATTATCTTTGCATTTGTTTTTTCTTTGAATGACTATTGCAGGCATTCTTGAACGACTGTGCTTTATTGGTTAATGGTTAGGAGGTGCTTTCTTTTGATGAGCTGTCGTTCAATGTTCTCGTAGTTCACTTTTTCTTAACTGCGTGTTTTCTTTTTTTTTTCTTCTCATTCACTTCGGTTTTCTCCCAACTGCGCTTTCGATATGAGCATTTTAATTTATTATGAGGTGTGTCACTATTGCCATGCTATATTAATGCTCTTTTAATGCATTGTTTCAAGTTAGCTTTCACACATTTACGTAGGTTAAATTTTTTGAAATAACTTCAAAGGGTGATCCCTCTCGATAAGTGATAATGCCAACAGTTAAGGACAAATTAAAGCTGAGAACGGTTGCAAGGTGTTGGCTTTAGTTTTTTACGGTGAGGAGTTTGCAGATCCGGAACAGGAATGAGGGAGGAGCCAAAAAATAAGGGTATGCCTCAAAAAAGTTGTCTGGGAATAGGAATACATCACCGAGATCATGTCCGAAGACCTTGACTAAGGACAGCACAGCACTGGTCTAGTTATATAGCGCATTGATCTTTCAAATGTGTCTTGAGAACGAAAGACGGCTGAGCTCTTATCTTTGTTTCACCGTGCATCTCCCCGTGATCTAAGGCCCTCATCTGTATCAATTATACGATGTATGCTGTCTCACTCTCACCTTGCAGTTGGGTGAAAGTGAGACAGCTTACATTGTATAACTAATAACTGATACATCGTATAACTGATATAGGAGCTCTCTCTGTATCAATTATACGATGTATGCTGTCTCACTCTCACCTTGCAGTTGGGTGAAAGTGAGACAGCTTACATTGTATAACTAATAACTGATACATCGTATAACTGATATAGGAGCTCTCTCTCTCCCTCCATCTGTCTCTCTCTCCCTCTCTCTCTCTATATATATATATACATATATATATACATATATATATATACATATATATAATCTTTCGGTGCAGGTGGCGGGCAAAAAGCAGTAGCGAGCAGCGATTGTTGTAGGAGGTAATGAGCGTTTTACACGCTAATTTGCGCTGCTTTGTTTATTCACATAATCAATGGATAACGTTGTACAATTCTTAAAAAAAGAATTGTGCGATGACGACTTCTCTTCGATTTCTACAAAAATCGCGCATAAATGAGGGGAACTGCTCGCCGTGAAGAGCAAGTTTTTGGAGCGAAACAACATAAGCTTTGAAAAGCTCTAAGGATCTGCAGCTGCAAGAACTAAAATCGTACTGGCTCGAATAAACGCTCCTCCCTTCCAAATTCTTCTCTGTGATTCATCTGATGAGCCCTGAACTTCGTAAGTCCTCTCTTCGCTCGTCCATTCGACATAACTTTTCTCTCTCTCTCTCTCAAAAAAAAAAAAACAGGCAAGTAGTGCGGATTTCCTTAGTAAAAATCCCCTTCCAGCAGAAGCTGAAATAAGCAGCTTTTCACCATCAACGTAACCTCTCTCGAAGTTCATTGGAGACAATGTGATATTTATTCTAAACGAGTATCACATGTTTTTTAACTTGCAACAGCTTCATATCGAGAGTGTGTGACGTATGAGGACGGTAGGAGAAAAGTATCGCACTTTGAAAAGCATCGAAATTCCACGTTTCAATTCTAAATAGAGAATATTTCATCTTTTCTAAATTCACAATTCAATAAAATAAAGATGCATATCGTTGCGATAAACGGCAATCGCTTTTGTATTTTTGAGTAGTGCAGTGCTTGCATGTCTTATTTGCCACAGAAAAAGTCATGCCATCTTGCCCTATATCAGCATTGTTGTGATTCAAAAACTGATCATCGTTCTAAGCGTTCATCGGACAGGCGAAACAGTGCGCTCGAGCACAAGAGCTCACGTTGGAGTATGGTCGAAGAAATTTTTATTTATTCTCATCATCCATACCATGAGCTCAAATTTTGTTTCACATTAAATTTCAACCCTCAACAGTCACTAAATTGTTTTTGGTATCTGAACAATAAGAACTAATTGAAGTGTATTGTGCCAAAACTTCAATGTAAAAAATGATACGAATAAGACTGCATAAAATTAATTTGCTTGAGCGACTCATCACCATTCTTTGCTCATAAAATCGACGTCTGAATGGTCTTTCTTTGATCTTCGATCTTCGTTTCCGACCGGCACAACATAACTGGAAAGCAGCAGTGGCATCGAGAGTTGCGAAAATCCGAATCTGATCGACATTCTGCCACATTAGATTCGTTTTCGAAGACAGCTGCACATAGTAGATAGTATTAGTGATGTACCTGTAAACAAGCTATGCTATTCAGTGAAATGAATGAATAAATGAGGAGGTCATGGCACTCTCGTTAACAGACACTAATGGTCTTTTTTAAAGATTTACTGTCGCCTCTCCGAAATTCGCGTGCTTTATTCACGACTCTTTATTGTTTTATTCTATTGCGAATTCATATGAGCGTGTCGCAGTGAGAAGAAGTCAGCGTTCGTAAAATCCGTCTGATATCCATGCACACACCGTTCAACGAACCACACAGCCATACGCGCACAATAGCATCACCGATACGCATTCATAGACATCGACGACACATCCAACGTCGCGCACACTCACAGACAACTTTCTCTCTTTTCCGTTTTCATTATCGGCCAATCCACATAAACAATATGCTTCGCTTTTCGTCATATCGCATCTACTGATCTTTTCCTCAGTTGGTATGTGCCCATATTTTGATGAAATATATTTGATGTTCTCAGGTTTGTTAGTAAGTTTATAAACTGCTGCAATTTGCTAATTTTTTTCTAATCTGAAAATTATCTGATCAGGTCAGAAAATTTCCGAGTTTCATTCATGGATTTCTTCGTTTATAGCCGCCGGTTTTTAAAGTCTGATTGACTATTAAGAAGGGTATGAAGAGTAAACATAGGTAAACGCGCTCAATTTAAGGGTATCTATAAAATCAGCAGTTTTGCTTAATTTTTTAGCGTCTTTGTCGGTCTTTTATGACCAGTGTAGACATTAGCCCGTCTGCTAACTTCCACACTCCCTCCTTAATTCATTCAATTTTGAGTGCCCTTTCTTTAGTTTTCGCCACAGAACTTTTCGATTTAGTGGCAATTCAGTTTTTCGGTTTTCGCTTAACATTCTGTGGTAAAACTAATTTTATTTTGGCCGAGGCTTTCATAGATAGCTATATGAACTACTTATGTGCTGGCATGGGAAAGCACGGGGGTTCCAACCCAGCGGCTCGACTGATAGGGTTTTATTCTGCTTGTGAGCATGTTTCTCATTCGACGTCGAACGAGCGACTATTTTAATTCTTTTTGTTTTTTTTGAAGGTTACTTGCGATGTCCAGAGTGTGCGTGACAGGATCGGAGATGCATGTAAGTCATCATCTGGCGATCTCCTAAACTCTTTGTTCTGCATGATTTTCACAGGAATCGAAGGAAATGGGAAACACTTGATATAAATATCGTATAGCCTTCAGTAGAGGCAGCGCATTATCGTATCCAGAGAAAAGAACTTCTATTGGACGGGCACGAGTTATATTTAAACGTTCAAGTTGTTCATTTAACGGACGAGCTAAATTCAACGAAAATAAATCCCCTAAACAACGTTAAATCGTGCACTAAGAGACGTTCATAAGTCATCGACAGCATCCCATATGCGGGTAGTTCGTAAAAGAAATAAATGTGTTGCTACGTGAACGTATTACGTTGCGTAATGTTCGCCAACTTTTTCATAAGCGTATTTCACTTATACGCTGCTGCAAGTCGCTCCTTGTCGCTCTTTGTCACTCCTTGTCGCTCTTTGTCGCTCCTTGTCGTTCTTTGTCGCTCCTTGTCGCTCTTTCAGAATACGTAAATGTATTCTGGCTCTCAAATATGTGCGCATAACAAGAACGTATAGAATTTTCAAAAATAAAATAACGGCTTCATTATCTTAGCGAAGGAAAAACAATTTGGTCCAGGAAAGTTAATATTATCTGCAGGCTGAAAAAAATGAGGTAGTGTAAATGGCAAATTTGAGCGACATGGTCCCACAGTTGCTCCCAGTTAAAGTAAAGTAAATTCTTTGTAAATGCCAAATAACAGCAAAATTGATCAGTCGACTGTCGTACTTTCGCTACGTATTTCACTTAATGTTAGATGGTCTCTTTGCTTTGAATGAAACTTTCATGGAACCGTTAAATTGACGAATTGATTAGTCTCTTTTGACAGATTCTTCAAATTTCCATCTGACTCTATGTGTTTATTTTCCGAGATATGGCGTATCAGACTTTTTCATCTCATCGAAAATCGTGGCACTATCACAAACCGCTGTCGAATTTTATGACGTGCGAAGGGGTCATATCGAACGGTGCGGATAGAAAACTGTTCTACCAGTTCTTTCTAGACAGCGCGTTAGAAGAAAATTAATGCATCGTATACCAGCGACTGTTTGCAATTTCACTGTGCGCAGAGATTACTTCATTGTTTTGATTATTTATTTATTCGTTTTTTTTTAAATTTAAAAGACAAAACCGATGTTCTTAATGAGAGAGCGCGATATGAAACGGCGAATGTCCGCATATAAGTGACAAAAGTTTCGCTACGATACATCGCATGTGCAGTGGGCAAAAGAGATTCAGTGTTTTGGTGCTGATCACACAAACGTTCAGAATTGATGTGCTCTTTCGGCTAGGCAAGATTTTGATGGAAACAACGCACAATGCTCGCATATTACTTTTTATCTCACTGAATGGATCATACTCTGGTCGATGGAGTGAGCTAATTTAAAAAAGAGCACATTTCAAACGGATTGTCTCTGACAAGCCTGCTAAATAACGTTTGATGAGCGTACAGTTAGTTGGTCGTGATCCACAGAAAATTTTTTTGAGGATTGTTCAATGAGATAAGAATGTGAGATGATCTATGTGGAAGGGTCAGAGTTCAGTGGCGCTAAAAATTGCTACTGTGCCGTAAAGGTGCTTGCACAGCTTGGAGCGAATCTCGTTCTGATGTGCCTTCCAGGACTGTGCTTGTTTTTGATTCGTTGTCGCCTGCAATTTGATCGCCGTCCAATCCAAAGACGAGCACTGAAACCGTTTCTATTGCTTCACGATTTGCTAATGTTTCTCTTGAACAATATAATTAGATTGCTGCAGCTGCGGGCTGTAAATGTGTCAAGCTTGTGATGTGATGTACGGTATCGTAAGCAAAACCATTTCTAATCCTCACTTGGGAAGACTATCACATGAGAGAAGTCATGAAATGCGAAAGTTCCAGAGTGATCAAAATATAGCTATAACAGTTTTAATCACGCTAAGTTTAGCATCTAGAAATTTCGGTTCGCCTCTCTCACTCACATGCAAGCAGCGATATGAAATCGCGTTCGTTTCGGTATGCACATACGTATATACGTGTTGTTTGTTGCTTGTTGCGTTACTAATGATATTTCATCGTTATTTTTAGTGCGCACGAATCACCACCCCGCTGCATCTGCGTTGTCCTCGTGCTCAGCCGATATGCACCAACGGGGCGATCGTGCTCTCATGATAGCAATCATCAAGTGTTGCTGCTGAGCAACCAGTTTTGCACCCTCCCAGTACATACCCGGAGGGCTGTTTTCTATTGCTCTCCCTGCACCTGCTTGTTTCTTACGCCATCCGCTTCTTGACTCGGCTCACCTGCATAGGTCTCCTTTTATTTTTCGACCATATATTTTTAAGCGTCCGAATTGATTTCTTTTTGGAAGAGAATAGTGGAAAGCTTTTGGTGTAATTTTAGGTAATGAATCAAAAATGCTTTTTCTCCTCGAAGAATCAAATATTAATTGTGCCAGCTGTCAGATTGTCAGTTTGGAATTACTCGAGGCCTATCAAGGTTTTGTTCGGAGCCTCCTGGGCCCAAAGAACCATAGGAAGGTCACGTTTTTGGATAGTCAGTACTCGAATCAAACAGTATGCAAAGTATTGGCCACCTACAAGGCTGACTATCAAAGTTAACTCATCGATGCGCTATCAAAGATAATGGACTACATTTGGCCATTGTGGTGCAAGGATTTAGCGATATTTCATCATTCGAAGGTCCTAGATGCAAAAGTCAGCCACAAGCAAAATTATCTATGAGCAAGCGTCGAACGAGAGTTTTGAGATTGTTTTGGAAAGGCCATAAGCAACAAAACCTCCAAATGCTTGCAAGACAGCGTGCAAATGCAATCCGTTATCTTTGCCAGAGCATGGTTCAGTTAACTTTGACAGTCAGTCTGTATGTGAGCCATTAATTTACATATTACTTGACTTGAGTTTTAATCACTCGAAAATAAAAACTTTTCTTTATTTATTGATTTCATTATTAATCTTATCACCCTTATGTTAAATCAACTGGCCTGCTGAACCAAAGCAATAGACGAAAGGTAAAAGGTAGAAAATGAGACACGGTGTGATACTGATACGAAGTTACGAATGGGACTTTTCTTTAATAGTAGCAGCATGTCATTTCGAGTGTTTCCGCTTTTTTAAATCATTAAAGTCTTTGATATGTGCGAAAAGATAATTTCATAATGTCTTCTGCCTATGGGATTTTTTGCGAATACGTTCACAAAATTATAATCAACAATGCAATAGCATTTTCATTCATTCAATATGCTTATTGCTGTTTTCATTCGTCCGCTTCATTCGTTTCATTTTTTTCACCCATTCATTTATTTTTTTTCGAAAAATTTATTTACTTCTCCATTTCATATAATTTAATTTAATTTAATTTAATTTAATTTAATTTAATTTAATTTCTTTTCTTTCCATTTCATTTCATTATTTCCTTTCATTTTATTGGTTTCTCAGTTTTATTCAGTTGTTTTATTCATTCATTCGCTCCCTAACCAATTTTAGCTGCCCTTCGTGTAAAGCAAAAATATACTGCAAAAAGACCAATAACGGAATTAATATTAAGCGTCAATCATCATTTTTTAAAATCCTCTCCCTTTGCGATTGTTTTTTTTTTTGAAGAACGCCTTTTCGCTTGCAAATCAGAGTCCTTTTGAAATTTGACAGGTTTCTTAAGTTGACTGGAATTTGACAAACCCGTCATTCAGCACACGTACCTTCCAGCTACTTGAACGCCGGATACTACTCACAAGCTGTGGCTTCCAATATTTCTCTTTAAAGCTTTTATAGCAGACACGCATATATACGCTTGTAGAAACCTCAAGGCATACAGCTTTTGCACTTAGTGCTAAACTTAATTATGTTACCCGAAAAAAATACTTCATAAATCGTTTTGCGTTGGTGAAGTTGTAATGAGTTCTCGATTTCTACTTTGCTCTTCATAGAATGATGGGATGTTCAAAGAAAATAGACGTCTCTTTTTAAAATCAAAATTTGGGAATTGTTATGGCCGATTTATTGTTTCTTAGTGTCATATGAGATTAGACGAGGCATTGATTTATCGTACACTTGAATAAGTCTGCTTGAGATCGCCGCAAGTGAATTATGTAAATTAATTTTCCTTCGTATGAATTTACATTGACTCTTTTTTTACAACGGGCATTATCATTTGCTTTATAAACATAAAACACTCATAATATTATTAAAATATTTGAAAAGATACTTCTTAAAACCTGGTAAAACGCTGTTTTTTTTAAAATAAAATATTTCATTTTATAGGTGACTAAGCTGTGACGCCGTAGTGGAGGCAATGAGGTGTATTGAAGAAGTTTTATTGGTGCTCTCAACTCTGATCTCATTTCTCACAGGTTATCTGTTTTGATATGCTTTGTTGAACCATTTCGATTGTAA
Organism: Toxocara canis; assembly: GCA_000803305.1. Lineage (NCBI taxonomy): Eukaryota > Metazoa > Nematoda > Chromadorea > Rhabditida > Toxocaridae > Toxocara > Toxocara canis. The sequence continues at coordinate 717,451 of JPKZ01003284.1, read as the reverse complement.
TAAGTTTTTTATAAGGTTCCTTATGAGGATTTTTTGCGGGAATATATTTACAAAATATTAATCACCAATACAATGGTATTTTTCGAAAATTCAATATAGCTTATTGCACATCTGATAACCTTTATTATTTTAAAGTTAAAATAGGGTATAATTCAACCATTTTGAAATTTCTTTGATTTTCATCTTGATTATTTGTGCAGTGATGTGAATCGGAAAAGTGAGTTTTTCACGTTTTCGCACCACTCAGCAAGCGTCTTTGTTTTGGGTGCAAATGATCTCTGACGATGTGCGCTTGCTAATAATTGATAAACGCTGACAATGAAACGTCACTGTGAATTCCATAACGTGATAGGAAGATAAAATTGAAGCGGAGTGTTATAATCGTAAGGGGGTAGTCAACCGGTTTAATGCCTATTCGACGAGTCGCTATGAGACACTCAATCTCTAGTCTAAAGCGATGTGTCATTATTAGTTGCATAATTTCTTGCATAAAAGCTGCGATGAGCGGACAAAGAAAGCGCCACGCAGCTATTTGATTGTGGTGTTTAAAATGCAAAAAAATTTTTTGTTTTAATTTCATTTCTATTTGATTCCTCCATTATCTAATCTAGTAAGTGATGTGTGCGCGCATAATGAATAAACGTAGCGGCTGATATGGAACTATGGTCGCGCTTTGTGCATATTCCTGATAATAGTTTTATCGAAGCGTCAATTAAGTGCAGTTCTTCACGTTAATATTACCTTATGTATTTTTTGCAAAGAAGAAGTGCGTATCAATGAAATATTCACTTATTATAATCGATATTTGTTCGAGTCTGCAAACTGAACCTGTACTAAGCAGTTTGCAATTTATTCGCTTGCAACTGCTCTGAGTCACTCGCTTTCGATTTTTTTTCCTTTATCAGGTACCGATGCGTTTATATTCGAAACGATCGCATTAACCGAGGAGGATTTTATTAATGCCGATAATCTCTCTCAAGGTTCGTTCCGCCCTTGCGCAATGAAACAGAACGGCGATGTGATATTTGCAAAACTTTTGTGGGACAAGCAACTGGTTTTTGGATTTCGTTCAGTTAGCGTAGCATATATTGAAAAGCATACGATATGAATTAATTCATTTCAATATTACCTCTCCTTCCTTCCAGTGGAACAGTATTTACACAAGGGGAAGGGAAGCGATGTATAGCGTATCTTTTGAGGACGGCATCCTCAACGTAACCATTTTAGGTTATACGTCTTAAACCTCCCTCCATCTTTTCCTCTGTTCAGTTAGCGTAGCATATATTGAAAAGCATACGATATGAATTAATTCATTTCAATATTACCTCTCCTTCCTTCCAGTGGAACAGTATTTACACTTAAATAAAACAATGCTGCGACATCTCCGATAGCATTAATCAATGTTAGCGTCGAGTAGTGAACAGTTCCCCATTGAAACAAGCCATGAATTATCAGTTCTGTTGCTATGGTCACATCAGTATTATCAGTGAGCAACTTCACTTGCTTCCTAAGGTTCTGTACTATGTATTTCGTTTAGGCCTCTATTGTGAACCGTCTAAACTGTTTGTGCGCTGGCATAACAGGACTGAGAGGAGGGGGGAAGGGGTCGTTATGGAAAAAGGAACCTACATTGTCTATCCCTAAACTTGCCTGGCTGATGAGGTAATTCTTCACTTTTCGGCAAATTTTTTATTAACTTCTTATTTATAAAAGTAAAAGAAGTACAAATTTTATTGATTAGTTTTCTTCATTTCCCTCATGACTCCAAAATTTTCCTCCAAATTGGCTATAATGACCGTTATTTTACTAGCATGCTGAAGTGCTTGACACGTTAGCGCGAATATTAGTTGCAACAAATGTGAGCAGTTTAGAGGATTTGTGGAGTGAAGATTTCATTCCGTTGGAGGATGTGAACAAACATCGCTCCGATATTCGAGGCCCGGTGGCTTCAAGAACACGGTTCCGACGCAACGGTGTAAGTCGAATGGCGAAGTTATGGCCTCATGGAAAAATCCCTTATGCTATCTCACCACATTACACCAGCCATGAGAGAGCTTTACTCGCAAGGGCCGTCAAACAGGTTCGCTAAGTTCGCTTCGTCATTGGCTCTGAAAATGGAGAAGTTCTCGTGTAAAGCTTCCAACCAATCTCAGATATGACCTGCATTTTCTAAAAAGGCGTAGCCATTTTCTCTGAGTTTGCCCTCGGAAAATACGTTTTTTTTAAGATGATGGTCTTTCATCTCTCTTCTCAAAAAAGCATTTTTTTGCAGCATGGCGAAATTCATACAATCTCCCTCCTCTTCTTCCCGCCTCTCTCTCTCCCCCAACCTCCACCCCCCTCTCCGCCACAAATAAGTTCTTTTCCAATCCTCTTCCAAAATACCAAAATCAGAAGCGCTTGGGGAGCGCGCTGAAAGAAGCGAATGCATGCAGTACCAACGGTCTTGAACAGCTTTTCACTAGATATTCAAAAAAGGCTATAGGTTTCACAGATTTTCATTTTCTTCGAGGAAGTACTCTTTAGAAAGGACAAATGTCACAAAAAGAATTTCTCTATGTTTTCTTACGTGCATTGTCTTTCTTCGCGTTCTAGCATCGGATAAATATGCCAAGCACCTTACGTTTTCGTATTCCTGAGTCCTAGTTTTCTCTCGGTACTTGTAACGTAATTACCGGTACCGATATGGCATCTATCGATTTGACAGGATGGGAACGCTCTAACTTGATCGTTTCGCACAGCTCAAGAGACGAAATATGGCAACGGTACTGGTCACCGGCCTATACTTAAAATGTTGACCGGGTGGAACAATAAAGCCAGTCGAATGTCCTAAAATCGCTGGTTACGCTGCATAGAAATCTTCCTAAGTCTAGCAGTGGCGCATGTGATGCCATGTGGAATATTATAAACACAACAGCTAAAATATGTCGAATTCCAATCGCTTTTTCAGTACCACGAGAAGACATGTGTTCGCTTCCTGCCAAGGCAACCAGGCGAGGCCGATTATTTATTTATTGGCAAAGTTGACGGGTAATTAATAAATAATTTGTATCAGTTCATATATTCCTGCTAGATTATATGCGAATAGGAGCGATTTGAACGGCATTCGCTGCTCTGCAAGTGCATACAGCGGCTGCAAATGGCATCAATCCAAACTGAGCTACTATCGCCTTCTGGAAAGAAGGCATACTATCGTTTCGCTTGAGTGCAGTCTCTCACAGACTCTCGCATCTAATGAAATGCACAATTGAAGCATCCTCTTTTGTTACAAATGTGTCGATCTCTGACCAGGAGAACAGAATAGGAAATTTGCAATAAAGTAATTCTTCACTATATGCAATAAGGTGAAATTCCTTTGCACAAGGTACGCAAGATGTATAGAAAGCGATACGTTGAGATACGTACGCGATCGATCCGTGCGATGCGATTGCAACGTTTTACAACGAGCAATGCGCGCGAAACAATGCGACTGTGAATAGTGGAAATATTTTTTTTCTTCAAATTCACAGGATGTTATCATTTAAAGGATAATGTGACATAGTTTTATAAACACGAAATCTTTTAAATTTTTTATTTATGATTTTAATTTAGACAATTTTTCTAAACAATTTAGATAAGTTCAAATTTAAATAATTAAATAAATTAAACAATTTTAATTTGAACGAAATTTTGAAACAAAAAATAGAAAGTTAAAATTCATAAGTGAAATTTATGAAGTAAAATATTTAACATAAATATGCAACAATGCATCACAAATATCATTTATATCACTTTAACGCCATAAACACTAATGAAAAACACTGTCGAAGACAATACAATTTTAAAAAAATGCCTAAATAAAAAGCGGTGAAATGAGATAGATGACCGCAAAAAGCAATTCGATTCTAGAGCACTGCGGTGATGTTTTTTTTTTTTTAATAGAAGCAAACAGACACAAGCAGTGCACCTAATTTTTTAAATCAAATGTGAAGTGCAATGTTTGCATTTCAAATGAAATAGCTCATCAAAGGAAGTAGTTGACAACCTATGTCGGGAGGTTGCCATGGCATGTGCTTTCGCAATTCCGCCTGCTATCGCAATGGTTTCGTTAATTGTTAAGGAATAGTAGAAAAAGCATTCATATTTGCTAACGAAAGCGGGCAATTTTCTTAAGCGAATTTATTTAAATAGATAACTTCGTAACTTGATAAATTAATTTTTGCTGATTCGATTGCTGACAGAAATTTTCTATTAGTGATTCACTGTTCCATAGTCCATTCGCTGGAGAATATGAAACGGCCTCTTTTAAACGCATATAAATTTGCATCTTTAAAAATTGTCGCATTAGAAGTTAATGGATTATGGAAAGTTGGTAAAAGAGATGATGCCAACCTGCATCAGCAGAATTGGCTGGACAGTTGAAATTACTGTGCTATAGACAAAGAGATAGACACACACACATCTGAAGAGTTATGATCTACGATAATACGCTTTTGCAAATGCAAACTTGCGAAAGCTGGTATCTGGCGAAAGTGTTACTTACTTTTACTAGAATATGGCTCATGATCAATTTTGCGTTTTTTTAATGAAAAGAGGCGAGCTTCTGCAGAATTATAGAAATCTTGCTGGTTTTGAATTTGATCGAGAAAACAGTTGGTGTTTGTTGTGACTGACGGGGATGAGTTGTATTGGTGGAAGGTCGGTACCGAAATAACACTGCGATTTGGGATTCCTATACGAAACAATTTGTTTGGGACAGCCGAATGCCAGCTGGGAAGCTGTTTTGAGTGTTAGGCAGTGATATTTTAGTGATATTACAGTTCATTCTTGTAAAAGTAAGGCACGGTACCTTCCGTGAGAAAGCAGACAAATGTTGTTTTAGCGGCTGCCTAATGCCATTTGCTGGACTGCATTTTTTACTATATTGCACCACGGTGCAGCAGAGTACAAAGGTTAGGATGTGCTAGAATGGCCTATTTAAAGTTCATGATTATTTATTTATGCAGCATTCCCATGCGGAATTTCCTTGTTCTTGTTCTTACAGCTCGGGCCTTGAGTGCGATGTCTCGATGTTACTAAGGCAATCGTACGCCGAGCAACAGCTATCCGTTTGGCTGTTGTAGCTAGTTGTTAATACCACCAGCTGGCTGGGCTGTCAGTGGTATGGTGGGAAGTAGCCGGGAATCGAACCCAGGTCTCCCCGCATGTGAGGCGGGGGCTCTACCACTGAGCTAGTGCCGCCCATGCAGAATTTTACTGCAACTAATAACAACCGAAAGCAAACGATAACAAATCCTGTGCGTTACTGTGTGGTTTACTGTGTATTAGGTTAGGGCAACTATAATTGGTCATCATGTAACTTATTTCTTTTCCTGGTCAACGTAAATAGTTTACTGTAAACGTTGTCTGCAATATATTGTATCTAGCTAGTCGTTACATTGACTAACTTCGGTTAACAATTTAGACGATAATCATAATGGCGAATGTTAATTAGGTTGCAGATGTTTTTCGGAAGTAGGCCGTACAAGTGGTGTGCAAGTACTATCACTTGACAACGGCTGCATGGAGTACGCAACGATCATACACGAAATGATGCACGTCGTCGGTTTCTATCATGAACACGGTAGTCCTTTCATTCACTCACAACAACTCTTCTTTTGAACGCACAATGTTTATTCTTCAGTTTTCATTAATGCTTCTGATAACATTCTCAGAAGTCCAGAAGGCATACAATGATGTTATATTGTCTTACGTCCGTTGCATGCGTGGTTTTTTCGATTTTCTTTTTCAACGAAGAAAACTGGCTGAATGTTGAGAATGTAATTAGATGTGCAAAATTTAGTTGAATAGATTCTAGTTGCACTTATTTCTTTTAGTTCTCTTGTTTTCTTTGCAGTTGAAACACTTGAGAGTATTTTAGCTGGTTGAGAAGATGAGTAGTTACCCATCTGCTTTCCAAATCGCATTCTTAAATGCTCGCAGAAACGTACCACAGTGAAAAAAAAAAGCAGAAAACGCCATCATTTTCTATTACATTGTCATTTGCTATTGAATTGTTGCGTTTAAAATTTTTGAAATCTCCAGTCGAAATTTTGGACATATCGTAACGCTCATATGTCTCCGTATGGAGTATGTCTATTGGTCCCTTTCATAAACGACTTGGAAAATTTGAAAATTGGAATTTAGCAGAGGTGTAATGCCAATTTAGCAGAGGTGCAATGCAAATTTAGCAGAGGTGCAATGCCAATTTAGCAGAGGTGTAATGCCAATTTAGCAGAGGTGCAATGCAAATTTAGCAGAGGTGCAATACAAGTTTAGCAGACATGCAATTGCAAAAAAGTTATTTCCAGAAAGATGGGATCGAGATAATTATATCGACATCATATGGCAAAATATTGATAGAGGTGAGAAATTTCATCAAACCTTCATAATTTTCTTTTTTTTTTACAAATTGTTACAAAAGTTTTCAAGCGTTCGTATCGCCAATAGGGACACTTAGACCGAGCCTGTTAAAACCTCTTCCTATCGTGATAATCAACTTCGTTAATAAGCTTATGAATTTCTCATTTATTCAATAACCATTTTTCAGTATTGCTCTTCGCTAAGCTTATATCGCTTGACTAATGGATAATATCATCATTGTTTTTTCTCCGAATAAATTTTGAAAAAAAAACTGAAGGATTGTTAATGTCGGAATAAGGAATTTGCGTTCACTAAGAATGTGAGACGTATGCGATTTTAATAACCATTTAAGTGGTACTCATTCGAAACGTTCGAATCATCTGTTTCTGAACTCATCCGTTTTAAAATGTACAAACCCACTATTAAATGAACGTGTTACAGGAGCACTGGATCAGTTCGGGAAAGTGGATCTGAGCAAGACGTCATATTACGGTCAGCCATACGATTATCGCTCAATTCTTCATTATGACAGTCTTGCTTTCAGCAAAAATGGTTTCCCTACAATGCTGCCCAAGCAGAAAGGTAATTGAGCATAAATTTTTCAACTATATTGTTATTGTTAGTTGCTAAACATCAGCGAATTCTAGCGTTTGCTGATTTTTATTCGCTGATAAACAATTGATTTTTGTTGAAAGAGATCCAGATGTTTGGCATATGGCTTCTGTTAGCTGATTGGTATGAGAGAGTCGCCAAGAAATTAAGGCTTTCCCTATTTTGCTGTTTTCCACAATTTTCGAGGAAAGCATAATAACCAGGCTTTTGTTCTTCCCCAAACCACCTCCCCTTCACTTGACTAACCAAATTTGTTCGAATCCACTAGACAGTTTCTTATGGGAATTGTAAATTTCATCTCATCTGCGATTTGCACTTAGGGATAACATAGTGTGTGCTAATCGAATGCTTGACGACTATAAACTGAAGAGACGAAGGGCTTGAAAAGCTGAATGAATATCGCATCAATTTTTGATCTGTGGTTGACACGCAGACCTATATAAACCAAAATTGTCCTCATGGTCATAAAGTTAAGTAGCACGCTGTTCAGCGCGAACTTTTTATAACCACTGCTGAAATTGCTGTTTCGTAGTTGCGAATGCGGCTTCGTTAAGAACGGCCTGTCATTTGCATCACAGTTCAATATCTACTTTGTGCGTTATTTTTAAATTGCGATGTTTAATGAATACCCTACTAGAAGGTAAGTTCATACCCACGCTAGTGACTGAAGACGCAAACTTGCAAGAACGGTGCAAGTTAGCATCTTCAGGTAACTTCAGACGTTTATCGAGATAAACAATTGTCATGGTAATCTCACTGATGATTTCCGTGATGCCATTATGTTTTCTATGAGGTTTACAGGTTATGCGTCGACCATTGGAAATGCGAAAGATTTCAGTGAGATCGATTTGGCAAAAATCAATCGTATGTATGGTTGCCCCGAGAAGATCAGCGAATCGCTAATGTTCGCACGAGCGCAGGTATGCACGTTCCTAGCACTCGATTACAATCCCGTTCATTGATAACCTTGCAAGTAATCATCACCACAGCTGACAACCGTTCCGGCTCGATTAATCTTTTCTATTTCCTTCCATTTGGTTGTTGTACACAAATTTCTATTATGATGTCTGATTTACTACTTTCTCATGTTTTCAGTTTATAAACCAACCCTTTTGAAAGTGCCGCTGTGGGAATTTTGGAATTGCGAGGGAATAAACTGTTAGGGGACACATCTATTTGCAGGCTTACGTATATTTTTTCCATTATGTTTGCTTTTAATTCTCCAACTTTTCTATGCTCTTCTTCTTGAGCTTCACATGTCACAGCCTCCAACATTCTAATTTCAGAGCTCGCCAATTCATTCGCCCAGTTTGAGGCGTTACGAAAGGCCGTACTCCGATGGACAGTATTTCGACGAGTTATCGTCAAAACTAGATCGTGATCGCTTAACATATCTGTTTTTTAGTTTTTCTAAGAAAAAACAGAGACGCTTAAATTTAAACGCAATATTAACTTCAAATGCTTTCAATATACCGAAATGTAGAGTAGTTCACCTGAAAGGATATATTATTGCCTAAAAGGATATCGCTGATTATCATGTAGCTGTCAGGTCAGGGAAATAAAGAGAAGGGAGTTGGGGAAGGGAGGGAGGCAGGGAAGGTGGGGGGGATCGTGATGTTGGCCCAATATCGGACAGTTATATAAGAGAATCCCGTAATGCAGCGATGCTTAGAATTTTTGAGTTCCATTCCGCTCTCACGCCTAACCTTGGTAAATGCTCTTTTTGAGATAACTTATGTAATTGCCTTGTTCCAACACTGCAGATGCGAGTGCCAATAGGCAGTATATAAAGCCTTTGTTGCGAAATAGTGTCAAAGTAAAATTTTTGAATTTGAGTTTCGCAGAAAAAATAGAAAATAAAGTTTTCTGAATCAGTGGTTGATCTGCAGTAAAGGGTAAATCATAGAGTAATTTATCATCACCAGATTTCAAGAACTTTCAGGCTGCATTCTTTTTCATTCCCATTTTTCCCTCTTTTCACACTATATTTTTTGAGCGAGTTGTGAACTCAGCTCGAAATCGGGCTGCAATTGCGGTTGATAATCGTTGTATATTTGGCGGTGATGAGAGAGGTGGGAAATTTATGCATTGCGTAAATTCAGGTGAGGAGAATCCGAACTGTGAAGACCGTATAACGGTTTGTTGGTGGACGCAACAGCGATGTCATTCGCCTTCGTTGGAACCGATGATGCGGTCGTTATGCGCTAGGACATGTAACCTTTGCTAGAAGATTAAGGTACTGTTTTTATCAGTATCCATTCAATTTACTTTACCGTCCAATAGTGAGTGTTTTGCTTCTCATTACAAACACCCTCTCTCCTCTCCCTCTTTCCTCGACACTCCTGCAGTCATTAACAATTATTTCATTTTGCTTTAGTTTTTTGTAAAGTTATCACGAACAGAGTTTTTATATTATTAGGAATGATGACTACTGCACTGCTACTGATAATCTTTGTTGACGGTTTACTAATATATCAAGGGGAATGCATGGTGAATCGCATATGCAAACACACAGAAGAAATATTCAACGAATCGGATAGACAGGAACATTGTTGTAGAACATACGTATGTAACTGTATAGAGTAGAGTGAGAGGTGGTACGGTGATCATTCGGTGAAACATATCGATTGAAGAATCGATGTATGCACGTGACGGTATACAGGTCAACAAAAAAATATTTATTAAGAAGGATAGGAACGTAATATCAGCTTTAAATAATAAATACATTGGTGTTACAGTAAATTTGCGAGTAGCACAGGCGAGGGACTATGCCTTATCCAGCTCGTACCGTATTACGTCGTATTACTGTATTATCTCGAGTAGTTGTCTGGCTCAAAGAGTTCTCGCCTTTTGGAAGAAATAGACGGGTGGGTACTATTCGAGAAGAGCTATGTCCGGTCGGAACTTCGTTTGGGGAAAAATGTGTTGTTGGTGTAATTTATGCAAGAGGGATGAAAAAGGAATGTAGCTCAAAGTACTGAATTGCTTCATTAGGGTTTACTTATTAGCGTAGCGAAAGGAGGTAAAACAGGTACAACACCTTCCCCCCTCCACCTCCCCC
>JPKZ01003284.1:696650-706783 GCA_000803305.1 Toxocara canis | reverse complement strand
CCCCCCCCCCACCCCCCACCTTCCCACTCCTCGTTCCCCATCCTCTAGTTCGGCTTGAGTTGAAAGACAGTTGCGAATTTTTTCATCAGAAATATACGTTTATCTCCATAGGAAAACGCAGAGTCCTAGAAGTACCAGGAACACAATTTTTCATTTTAATGCTTAAATTCGCTCTGCTTTCTCCCAGAACTGTTCACTTTTGCGGGCCAAAGCACCAGCTACTGGGCCACGGTCACGATCAGTAAAAGCCCAGTGGGCAGTCGTTTGCAAATGTGTGTGTGCTCCATATGCAGTGATGCATTTCAGAAAGAGCACAAGAGAGCACCACAGCACTGTACTGCCAAGCCGTCGAGCCGATACGTGTATGCATTACTCGCCTCTTATACTGTAAATATCGAAGTGTATTCGAATAAAACTAAATGACTGCACCAGATACATGCATTTCTAATGTCAACTGTTACAAAATTAAAGTCGTTCCTCCAATCTGCGTGACGTCATAGCGCATCCACTTATTACCTCAAACAAAACGTACAGTTTACAGGCATAGCTGTTGTGACGGAAAAGAAGAAAGGCTGCCTGTGCATGTTGAGATACGCTCCCCCCATCTCTCTCCCCCCCGCCCCCTTTCTTTTGAAGTTGGGATTGTCTAGGAGAAAAAGTTCCTTTAATTCTTTTCGTTAAAAATTTGTATCTTTTCAAGTAAGACAATAGGGAGCATTTAATTCACCTGTAAAAAAACAGCCTGTCGGAATGTGCGTTGATTTCCGGTGGAATGCCAGAGCATTGTCCATCCGCTCGTCGAATCACTGCGACTTTCTTCCTCCGTTCACTGGACAGCGAAGATATGCTATTAAGTGAGGTGTATCTTTGTGAGTGGAGTTGTTGCCGATCGGTATTCATCGATTGAACCTTTTTTCGACTTCAAACATAAACAATAGCATGCACATTCCAACATCATCTATTCGTCTCATCATCTTTTCAAAGCGTTTATTTGCATATCTTTAACAACACATACACCTGATTGTTGGAATGCCAAGCATTCTCACCTATTTATTACATTTAATGTTTATAGTATGACGGTAGTAACAGGATGATATTGCGGAAGGGATCTTCGATTTGAGTGCAAACGACTCCCAACTGAGGAAAGGGTGTGCACGTAGAACACTTTCTTCGCTGGAATGAGATTTATTAAGAAACAGGTATTCGTTAACAGGAGCTGATTTTGGATAATGCAAAAGTGCGATCGAATTTGCTTATAAGTGCTGCCTAAAACGATGTTTATGAAAAGCCAGGCTCGTCGAAATAGCGTTTTGCATTCGGAAAACTAGAGAGCACTTTAGAGAGAGCTATAAAAGCGTTGGAGCCAGTAGATGACAAAAGTGCATCTGAGCACACTATCTCATACGTTACACTATATTACGTTAAACAAATGCTGCGGACGGGTACGACAATTGGAGGCGATTGCGTATTTGTTAGCGAAAAGACGCGATAGACCGACTCGATGACGTGACGCATAATAAGCAATAAGGGAACTGGACTACTTATGACTAACGACCGACGAAGCAAAAGTGGCGGAGAGGATGGGGAAGACTTCATGGAATTTCCTGCTTGAAAATAGACTGAATAGATGGGACTGTTCGATAGCGCATGCCACATCCGCAACCCTTTTATAATGATCTTGCCAAGACATGAGGTGAGCTCGGCCGAGTAGCTTAAACTGTCTGTTGCTTTAGCCAACTAAGCAGAAATATGCTGACAGTTTTACGAGTAGCGCCATTCCTTTGTTTAGATCCGTTATTTAAAAAAAAAGATGAATAAGGAATGACTTTCCAACCTTCTTGGCCTGTAATGTGTTACGAAGTTGTTTGCCCACACTCCAACAATAGTTTATCGCTTTTGGTTTAACTGCTTTCTTTCACACTAAGGTAATATGCAGTTGATCACTACCGATTGGTTGTACTTTTTGGTGGTCTCTGACAAGCATTCAATTCCCCATCAACAGTTATGGCCATTTGGCCTTCCTTTCATCTTTTCGGGTGATCGTCTCATATGCCGCAAATAACAACTACTTAACCGGAATACCTAAAATTTGATACCTAAAAGTGTTGTCTTTTCTTGCAAATTTGTCTTTATTATACTTAGTTTCATGGGACGATTAGATGCAAAGCCACAACTCGAGTAATCATTTTCCACTTACAACTAAACAACTTTCCAACTCTGTGCAGAAGGTGCGACTGCTTCGATCGCGTACACATCGTTACGATTCGTACAAAAAGTCTTACACTCATATCTGTCGAGTAGGCAATTTATGCTTAGGTTTCCAGCGAGTTACATTATTTTTGAACTACACTTCATTTACGAGTAGTCACACTTGTAATGATGGCTGGACTACTTGTATAGGCTCTACCTACTGGTCCGACTACTGACACAGTTACTATGGCGGCGAGCGGAGATCATTCCTTTCACGAGCTTAGTTGGGAGCGGACAGATGTATATGGGCTAAAATTTCAGCGCTTTTGATTTCGCCCTCTCCGCAATCTACGCATGAGTGATTTGATCGTGCGCCATACCTTCTAATCAACGGCAAACCTACGAAGCGGGTGAACTCTGCCCTCGTAAAGTTGTACTCATGACGCTCCATGACACTTAGTACTCCGAACTACCTTCCACCACTCCTTCCATTCGACCGCATGCGAAGGGTGGCAAAAAATTGTGCAGTACACCACAATCAGCTGATGTGGCTCGCCGCTTGCCGCATCACGCGCACGCGCATCGCACCCTCTACGCGCCGCAACGCGCTTCCCTCCCTCCGCTTCGCTTCTTCACGCGAACCTCCTCTCCACCGTCCGAGCCAGAATCTCACCGATCCGTCGGCCACTTCGAGATGTGGATGGGGTTGCGGCCATGGTTAACAACAGCGACTGTTTGTGGCGTCGCTTTTTATGCAGTTTTTTTCCATTAGCTTTTTTCGTTTTCTCTTTTTTTTAAAGGATTCATCCCTCACTTCCTTTTCCATTTTTCACAGCAGCCTTTTTGAACGGTTGGCGACCCCAACTGCGGCTTGCAACTCTTGCTTGATGACATATCGCGCTTGATGGTCGCTGTCATCGTCAACTTAGTTATTTCTGTGCTTCCAGGGGCCTTTAAGGTTACTGCCATGAAACTCGATTTTGAATCCTACTTCTGGGATAGAAACTTGGACGCATCATTCTTAAAGCAAATTAACTGCTTTTCGCCGCAGCGGTTTGTCGTATCTATGAATATATATATATATGTCCGTATGTTTCTACATGTCTGTCGGGTAGTTTCAACTCGTGAGCTAGATAAACTTCCGCTATGGAACACAAAAATAAATTACGATATTAAAACGTAATTATTTTTCACGTGTTATAATTCAGAAACGACAAAACCAGGCCAAATAGTAGTGGAGAGCGATGTAATCGAAGAGGTGAAGAAGTATGTCTACTTGGGACAGATGGTGAAGATGGATCGTGACATGCAGCCCGAAATAACGCGACGAATAAGAGCAGGATGGAGGGCGTTCAACTCGATAAAGGACGTGCTGAAAAAGAAAATGAGCAAAACCCTCCGTGCCCACCTATTCAACAGCTCGGTCCTACCCGCCATGCTATACGCAAGCGAAACGTGGCCACAACAAAAAATGAAGAAAGACGACTAACGACGGCACAGAGGGCAATGGATAGATGTATGTTAGGAATATTGCTACGCGAACACATCCGATGCGAGGAGATTCGCCGTAGGACTGGAGTCCGAGACGTGATCGCAGAGTACCGTAAGCAGAAGCTACGTTGGGCAGGCGACTTAGCTCGAATAAACGACGACAGATGGACTCGCGCAGTTGCCGAGTGGTACCCTATGGAACAAAAACGACCTCTTGGGAGACCTCCAAGAAGGTGGAGAGACGAAATAGAACAAGAAGGCGGAAAAACATGGCAAAGAAGAGCAGGATCGAGAGCAAAATGGAAACGCATTGTGACCGGCAACACCACGAACGTTCGATAGCCCAGCCAATCCGGTGATCCAGTGATAATTCATTAACTCATGTGTTATAATTTCATGCATCCATCAGTTCATCAACCTCGCCCAGCTTATATTCAGGAGTCTTCGCAGTGCCGAAGATTCCCAAATATAAGTTGGACGTGGTTAATGAACGTAGGGATGGGTTATAACGCACGAAAAATAATAAGGCAGGAAAGGTGGATCAGCAGAATGACCAGTTCTGTGTATGCGGACGGAATATGTGCGCCGAAGTTTCGGGATGTTGTAATCTGTTAGAGACAGTTCAGGATTTGAATTTGTGGACGAAAGATTTGTGGTTGGGAAAGAAAGAAGCGCGAAAACTGCGAACGACATCGGATGGCATGAACAAGTCTTGCCACCACCACTTGGCAGTATGCATCAAAAGCAACTGTTTGATCGCGAGTTGAAATGTTCGTCCGTATGTGAGCATCCTTCGTTCAGCTTCCGAGTGTTCAATTACACTGTTTTAAGCAGCACTATGGAATGTGAATATTGTGCCAGTCGGCTGGCGTGCTTTGCAAGTTGTTTCTTCTGTCAGTTTGTGCAACCGTTGTTCTGTTGAGCGACACTTTTGTTTGTTTTTTTTGCGTTGTTTCGATCCGATGACGTGTATATATAAGAGCAGGTCACCTGATGAGCGAGTGCACGACATGAAGACAGACGGCGTTTTGATAGTGATCGTTAAAGGTGGTTAGTGGGGCGCTTTTTGTTGCGTTGGTTGCCGTATTCGGTGCTATTTGTATAAGCGCATACTGCAGATATTATCGGTTGCACGCGTGTCCCGATTAACGTTGCTAAGATGGTCGTACAGCTTAATGTGCAATGATGCTTACCAACTCACTGTGGTTTTTTTCTTCACCGCCACATTCGATTTCATAATCTTACGTTGTTATTGGCGTCATGAACGCACTGCGTCGCATCATGAAATTTTCATGCGCTTTGGCGAGTTTGTAATTAGCAAAACGCATTGTGACGAGCGTGCCTTTTGTATCTGTGTATGTATGTGTGTATGTGCGTGTTGTCTTGTTCGGCTCTCTTTCTGGTACTTTTAATCCAGAAGCCATTGAACACAAGAGTTATCAGTGTGTAAATCTCGTATTGTTCGCCTAAGACTCGCCTAAAACCTCATCGGATAAAAATTTAAAACAAAGGGAAATGCTTGCCAAAGAGCTGGCAGGATATGCGCTCCAGCGGCTCGCCAATCGTCCAACCGCTCCGTTTTTGCGCCTATACATAAATTGTCTTACTACATCCTCTAGTGACAGAGCATTTGCCGATGTTTGGTAGGTGTACTCTACATCCCAGGGCCACTCACCATACTCGATTTCAAACCGAACTACCGGTGAAGTTATCAGAAGTCCCATCCACCAACGATGCCCTGGTTTTATAGCAGACGGATTTACATTTTGAAACAGCAATAGAGGGAGTGAATCTCTATCTCTTTTGTACTGAAAAAAATGGAGCAAATGAGAGTACACACGGGGAGAGCTGGCACGAAATGGTTTTCAGAAATTTTCCCTGCAAGATCAACCGATTTTATGAACTGTCAATAAAATAGAAAACTCATTTATGTTTTCATGAGACCAACTGCGCAAATCGCGTAAAGAACGTCGTATTTGTTGGTTGTTCTATGACCGTCTCGGCCGGAAATGCATGCAGATTTATAGGCAAGTTCAAGGTAACATATCATGATGGAGCCCGTTTTAGTCCATTTGAACATAAGTGATACAGTATTCGCTGGGAGAATGGGAGGTAGTGAGTTCGAGGTTTGTCTGTGGCCAGTGTTTTTACCTGCCATCAAATATAGTTATGATTGAGTCTAAGCAGGTTTGAGTGATTGTAATTCCCCCGCGATCGATTCTCCGTAATTCTTTTGAAATCGGGTATAGGCTGCTATCCTAGTTGTAGCTTCAGTAATTTCTGAATAGAAAATGCCGAAGAAGCGCACGCAACTTTTGTGAACTTAGCTGTATAGCATTGTCACCAAAATGCGGATGAACCCTGTTCCGATTCGAACTGAATTGAAAGTCGGTCCTTTTGTACGCACATCTGGTGTGGCATGACGTCTCTGTGTGCATGCTTGAATGTGTGTGTGTCTGTGTGTATTTGTTTTCTTACAGCTTCGAACAAGGGGAACCCAAAGTTTGAGCAACGAAATTCGGCACAGTTACCGTCACACTCTATCTCCCCTCCACACCATCTGTGCTCGATTGCTGAGCGCTGCAGTGAGTTATAGATACTGAAGTGTGTCAAGCAATTTGCCTAAATGTTACAACCGCATTGCCGCACTTTTTGAGTTGATCAAAGCGCAGAAATACGAATCTTTTGTAGAAGGTTTTGCGTGAGCGGTCGAATGAGTTAAGATGCGAACATGCGCGTTTCATTGCTTGCTAGGTGAAACGGATCGATGTGATCGCCAGAATTGCTAAAAAAGCGCATTGTGGTGTTGGTCTGTTGGCACGCATTCCTGCTCGCTTCACTCTCAAATATCTTGTTGTGAGCGGCAGTGTCATTCATCGTGTAAGTTTTTGTGCTGTTTCCTTCGGACGTATGTGAGTGCAAGTTATTCGTGAGAGTGCTGCTTTTCTAGCATCTGAATTGTGTGCGTATGTGTGTGTGTACTGGCGATGTCAGCGTGTGGCACTTTGCTGTTTTGAATAGTGCATTTTTATTTTTTTCAATATTGCATTTTATCTTGTGCTGCATCGTGACACAGTACAAAAAGTATATGCGCGCCTTTTGGCGCAGCGACCTATTGGTGTCAGCCACTTCATAGACTGTTTATTCCAGCCACGCACCCTATCACCTCTCTTGTTGTTCGTTTCCCATGCACATATTTTGAGAAGTGAACTAGAGCAGGCAATTCGGCAAAATTTGAAATCTGCACCCGTAGCAGTTGCAGATCATCAGGGGCTGTTTTTTGCTTTTTTTTTTCATTGTACGATACCATTTTTATCGTTCTAAAAATGGTGAGCTGCGAAATTTGATCTGAAAACTAATGACATTCAAAAGGGAGGTAGATGCCCACATGTGGTTAGAACGGAAGCCGTGCACCGTAACCAGACATTTGAAGTCATCAATTGCAACAGGTGGAAAGGAGAGAGTGTGGAACGTGACTGGCGCGATATTAGTTTACTTGAAGCCGAAATGTTGCCATAACGTCTTTCACGAAAATAACCGCATGTTGCAAGTGCTATTCTTTGCAGTCAGGCTGTGCATGTTTTTAACGCTAACTGATCCAGTGGAAATGCTTACCTAAATGCCCTTAGTATAGGAGCGTGACAAAAACCAACGCTGATTGTAAGAGGCTATCGGGTTATGAAAGCACACATACGGTAGTATGCATATGCGCGGACACAGCCACATCCATTCATGGAGTGCTGAGCGGTGTTGGGAACGTATGCGTCGTGCAGCATCTAATAGCCCAAACGTCAGCCGTATCACAGTTTGGCTCGATGTGCAGGAAAACCTGTGATACATTTACTTCCTTTCTCAGACGCCTTGTCTTAGCGTAAACTGCTTTCAAAGAAGGCTCCTCTCCATTTCACATTGCATACAGACATACGTGGAACTATGCTGTCAAGCGCAACTTGTACTGATTGCAACTCGAATGTAAAAATGATATCAGATCCGACCCAGCAGCAAAGATGATTTCGATCAGTGATTGCATACGCCAGCTTTCATCCAGAACGCTGAGCGCGGGTCGCGTCGTCGGTTCCTGCTTTGATTAGGATCTGCAACGGTTACTTGCAAAACGTATGCACGTACCAACGTGCGTATTTTTTTGTTCTGGCAGTTTAAAAAAGAAAAATTCATTAACACCATTGATATTCGTTAACAGCGTTAAGGGGCCAGCTAACGGTTTAAATGCAAATGAGCACGCCTCACAAGTAAGTCGAAAACAGAAAACGCCACTCCCCTGTTTTTTTTTGTTTTGAGGAAATCAAGTCGGTCTAATAAAATTTCGCCGTTATCACATCAAGTGCTCAATGTTTCGACTCGAGAACTACTGAAGTTTTAAGACTGCGGCTGTAGAGTTAGTAAAGTTTCTGTTTATATTTTGCAGGGGAGGGGTTAGGAGAGGAGAAGCGAATTACAGGCGGGTGAAGCTGGCAAAAATTTGCGCGTATTTCCAGTTCGTCGGTTTTGTTAAAACAAATCTTCTTAAAATAATTTGTACGAGTAATCGGAGCATTAAAATGTTTCCTGACTATTATTTATTAGTTAATTCATCAAATCAGTTCGCCTGATGGGTTTAACGGTCAGAACGCGCATCATGAAAGCGCGTAGTATGTGCGTTCTCAATTTGAAAATTTACAGTATTCAAGTTCTCGTTTCGTTGCAATGGATGGGGCGCATAGAACTGGTCGTGACAACGCTCACCATCTGCAGCCAACAGCTGCCATGAAGACGGCCATTGGCAGATATCACAGACAGGTGCGTATCTATAGCTCATTCACTAGTTTGCTTGTGGTTTAGCTGTGGTGTTCTGATTTTAAATAAGAAGCGTTTCCTTGCCACCTCTCCTCCATCACTGCTTACTGCATCTGCATTAGCGTTTGGTAATTTGTTCTGTAGGTACAAGTTAACGTATCTCATCGGAACTGTACCTTTCACTGATATAACTGTTCCTTGCTATTTTGAACAAAACTCCTGATTGTTCTGGTCTTTAAAGCTGTGGTGGTTGAGTCAGTTCAGTAGCTGTTAAAGTTAAAGCTGTTAAGTTCAGTAGTTAAAGCTGTTCAGTAGAGCTCCATTTTTATGCTGTGAAATAGATTGAAGTGAAAAATTCATTGCAAGTGGGGTTGGAATCCAAGGGCGGGCTCACTTTTTTAGGGACTTTTGAGGAGGTTGAAGGCTAATGGGGGGGGAGGTGGGGAGATGGAGCTCTTTTCGAGGCAGTTCGACCTACTCATCTTTCCTACACCATAGCTATCTCCATATGCACTTTGTTTCCTTACAACACAATATTGTGAGTATGAAGGAAGTATCTGAATCATAACAGGTCGGAGAGCATTCGACTATTCATATCTTTTTTAAACACAATTAAGTTATCGAGGGAGAGAGGCTCGAAGAAGACGAGGAGGCAGTGTTTCTCGAGTGTGGACGACAATTATTCGGTTGCCAGCACTGTTTTTAATTTTCGGGTTTCATTAAAAATACACCGTCTATTTGCTCACTGCGTAGAAGGATGCGTTGTCTGACGCATAGGCCTAATTAAACATCGTATAAAGTGTCACTTACCACAGTTTTATAGAAAATGCGGTCCGGAGACGAACACAACCTGCGACATGACCGCAATTGGCCCAGCCATAACAGGTCGGAGAGCATTCTTCATTTATACTACAAGTTTATTTAGCTGATGGTGGGTTGTGGACGAGTGTGTTGTTCGAATGCGAATTGCGCATCGTCTGGCAAACTACCAAAACATTCGGTTGCCAGCACTGTTTTTAATTTTCGGGTTTCATTAAAAATACACCGTCTATTTGCTCACTGCGTAGAAGGATGCGTTGTCTGACGCATAGGCCTAATTAAACATCGTATAAAGTGTCACTTACCACAGTTTTATAGAAAATGCGGTCCGGAGACGAACACAACCTGCGACATGACCGCAATTGGCCCAGCCGTTACACTGTTTCGTTCGCAGTTCATTTATACTACAAGTTTATTTAGCTGATGGTGGGTTGTGGACGAGTGTGTTGTTCGAATGCGAATTGCGCATCGTCTGGCAAACTACCAAAACTGACGAGTAATGAGGCAGCAGCTCGTGCAATTACGTGTCTCCGAGATAAGGCACCTCTTTGTGAACCTCTCCCAGGTGGGTTTATGCACTTATAACATATTGTTTTTTTTGTAAACAGCAGTACTTGTGTGACCGCAATTTTCCAAAACAAGTTCTAATAGGAATCTCGACTCCTACAACACTAATTCTGAGGAGTTCGATCGAGGATACAGAATGTTTTAGAGCCTATTTTAAAATATAACACCAGCGAATTTCCCAATCTTTAATCCATGTATTTTCATTGTGAGAAAGTAGCCAAGTCTACAAAACACATTGCCCGATTTGTTGTGAAGTGTTAACTAAAGAAGAG
>JPKZ01003284.1:679769-692995 GCA_000803305.1 Toxocara canis | reverse complement strand
AGGGGGTGGTGCGGGGGGGGGGGGGGGGGGGGGGGGGGGGGGGGGGGGGGGGAGGAAGGGAGAGAACTGGGGAAGGGTACTGCATCTAATGCTCATGTCTATGTAGTCATAAACCTAGCTGTTATCTGAATTAGCAAGTCACTATTTAAATGAATGTTAAAGTTATCGTGCTGGGTAATCCGATTTTAGGTTACACGCTACCTTTCATTTTTTTTCTTGTCATTTTTCTTTCAGACATCTTCCAAGGTAGTGGAAGCGCCGGCGACACATGAAGAAGAGGGTTCAGTTCTTACTGAGCTTCGAAGCGGAAAGTTAGTGGTCGTTGCCTTTAATAATAAAAAAAGTTGACTGTTTGTTAGGCAAGAGAAGGATGTTTATTTAGTTTCATTCCGAGGTAACGTTAAATTGTCTTTGTTCGAAGAGCGTCTTAATTCAGATGTACAGGTATCCGTGACGGCGAAGCGTTGAATGGGAGAAAAAGGGCAGGAAAGGGGTCCGAGAACGACATTAAACTCAGTTATAATTTACGTTGTAGTTTTTCCTGCATGAGAGTCAGTGGGCAAACGCTCATTTATCAAATGCGTATCGAGTGACACAACTACACGGATACATTGTTTTGTGCATGCTCGTTATGTTTCTTCGTCACTTAGCAGTAGTAGCTAACCTGCTTGTGAGTAGGTAAGGGGGATTTTAAAAAATTGCCAAATCAAACAATGGCGATTCGGTTGCAGTATTTATTATAGCGGTCATCATCTGCAAACTTTTAAAAGCCTATATTGCACTTAGCGTGACGTTCCGTTACACTAAGCTTTGCTTTTGTTTGGATGCTTGTCACTGGATTTGCGATCATTTCCTTATTGAAGGTCGCCGACCGATATGGAGGCCGCAAAACGGTGCTTCGACATTCTGTTCGAAGACAGCGATGATCACGAGAACTACCTGCAAGTCGCGATGGGTGCCGTAGCGCAGTTGTGCAACGTGGTCAATTTCCAGGTCTCTGTTGCATTTCCTTCTGTTTCTTATCTTCAAAAATAAAACAATGAGAACAACAGTTGCACAGCGCATCAAATATTTTAAGGTGGGGGAGGAGGGTGCGGAAAAGAGGAGCAGTCCAATGTGATTGCCCTATTTTACCTCGAACTGCAAACATTGTCGTAGTCTCTTGGTAATTTAAAGACAGTATTTCTCGCGCTACTTGATATTTTTCACACGTATATCGTTAACGCAAAGGAATGACACCATCGTGAATTGGAAGGCGAGGCGAAATTTTTGAAGTAATTCTTGCTAACCGTATTGTAAAAGGACTTGTGACACACTTGGGCTGTTCGAGCTGAGAGTTGTATGTGTTATAATGTAGATGCAATTCGTGATAGGTCGTAAAGTAACACTTTGATGTGGAAATACGGACTCAGTGGGTCCGCACAAATCTGCGGTTTTTTTTTTTCAGAAAAGAGAGCTGTTTTTTGATTGATTTCACCCGTCTTACCAAATATTCTGAAATCTGTTCCTCTTTTTCCATAAGTTTACCTCTCATGGCAAGAGATTATTTGCGCTAAAATCTTTCTACCTGAGCAAAATATATAGTCTTTAACGTCAAAGCTGTCCTCCTGCTCGCTGCTGCAGTTTCGCACATTTTGATTTTCTTTACTGTAAAAAATTTCAGTCTTTCATTCCATTAGGTTTGCATGGAACTCAATAGGCATTTTGCATGCGCTACCTTACGTAACGATAATTAAGCGACACACTAGGCTTTCTTCTATGCACGCGATCGTTTGCGCGGATTTATTTAAAATGCTTTTTGCTATCAGAAGCAAAGAGTTTATTGCGTTCGTCTACGGGAAGTGCTACTTAGAGTTCAGAGGTTTAGAAAATAGATCGTTTTGTTTTGTGCACGTTTAACTTAGTCGGTGCGGCTTAATCCGAAATGTTAAATTATGCTTTCGCCTTTTCTGGCCCACAACTTTTGATTTTTTCTGCCAAGGTAGACTTCAGAGGTACATAGACTGGGAGTTATAGCGGTTCGAAATCCACCGTATCCCCACTGTCGCGAACTTGTCGAAAGCCTCAACTGACGAGCCTGAAAAAAATATTTTCTAAGAAGATCTTTCTAAAGAAGCTGTCATTAAAGATATTTTAAAAAGGCTAAAAAATTGAGGGAATGGAAAAATCGCTCATTAGAGTTTATGTCGTGAACAGCAGTTTCAACATCGACCGAATAGAAAGGTTTGCATGCAACTAAGCTGCTTTAATTGGCTTTTCCAACATTTATAAAATGAACTAGATCATTTTGACGAGGATTACCGATGGCACATTTAACGCCGCATTTTTGACGTGTTCTTCAGTTTCGTTTGGCTCGGAATTCGCCCTTATAGCTCGCTAGGTGAAGCAGGTTGCATTTCCAGTTAATCCATGCTTTGTGCGATCATGACTTAGCCGAAAGTAATAAAAGGTGAACATCGCGAGATTAAATTAATTGAAAGATTTCAGTTGCAATACGAACGCGCTTGGAAGAGTAACCCGGCTGGTATGGTGCATTTGGTGAACTTGCTGTTCCAGCTGCCATTCGTGCAATGGTTCGAGT
The DNA here is from genome assembly GCA_000803305.1 of Toxocara canis. Taxonomy (NCBI): domain Eukaryota; kingdom Metazoa; phylum Nematoda; class Chromadorea; order Rhabditida; family Toxocaridae; genus Toxocara; species Toxocara canis. The sequence goes on along the minus strand of JPKZ01003284.1, from coordinate 690,414 downwards.
TCATAGACGTTGGCTTCACACCACTCTGCAAGATGTGTACCAACCTCGGCAGCGAGGGGCAGATGGCTGTCGCCTCCGTGTGGGCTGGATTCGAACCTAAATGGCTGCACGATCGCATTGGTATGCTGCAACAGGTTGGCGCATTGCTTGGCTTTTTTTGATTGATTACGTTGTTACCATTGTGCTGATAAACTTTTTAGGGCGGATGATTTTTAGTTCGAGGATAAAGATCGACAGAGATTGAAATAGGCAAAATGTTGAGCTCTTCTAATGTTCCTAAGACAGAGAGGGGGTTCCTCATTTGTGATCGTCGGCTTCGTTCATCAGTTTTCGCGCATCGCCAGCATTAACTGACTAAGCAGTCGATCAAAGCAGGTGGTTGCACAAGAAGTGTATAATGTCTGTCCACTGCTTGCAAGCCTTTCCTCACGGTTCATATGCTACCAGTATTGGCGTTGCATAGCTGATGTCACATTGCGCTTGAATACTTGCAATATCGACACCTCTCAACTTCCGAAAGATATTGCGAGTTTAGTTGACGAACGATGGGGGAGGGGATAGCTCTAAAGATTTTTTCTATCTTATCGTCCCTCTCACTTATTTTCTTCGTCCATCTTCGTCTTCCGTCCTCGTCAAGGTCGATAGGCAACTTGGAACATCTTCCTTTCTTCTCCTCCCGCCCTTCGCTTAAGCGATTGACTTTCTTTTTTATTGCGACTTTTCGCAAGCTTGGAAACAATGGCGGCGTATATTGACTCTTCTAAATATTTTGTATCTCAAGTTTTTGCAATGCAGTTTTTTCGTCCGACAGTATTTGCTAATGAGCTTGGAACTACCATCATCATTTCGTTCGCCCCCTCCCATCTCATTCACACGCATGAAACACTCAAAGTATACAAGCGACACAAAGGGACTATTGTACCACTTACAGGCTTTGCAGGTAGAGTGCTGTTTGGTGTAAGGGTGTGAGTCTGTGTGCAGAGAATCATAACGCTGGAAGGTGTTTGTTGTCTGGAGAAACCCTTGAATGAATGAGTCTTAGGCAATGACGATTCGTGTGCTGACTGTAATAGACGCTGTGGGAAGTTTGCCACGATTCACCGATCGAATCGAACCGCTTCCTACAGCCGTACAGACACTCTCGATACTGTATAAAGCGGTTCTTATCAAGGCTAAACGAGCAGCGGAAAGAGAGCTACCTCTTGGTGAGTGGGAGAATTTTTCATACTCATTTGAAATAATTTTTTAAAAGTAATAATCAAGAAACGGTTGTGAAAAAAAGTTATGGTGAGAATTTCAAATAAATCGATATGAATAGGTTTAGCGTCGAGAATTTTGAAAGCTGAGACCTTTAAAAAGAGTTTATATCGCGCTGAAATCCGCTGTTTCGATTTGTTGTTCATAAAAAAATAAGGTCAGCGCGATGATTCGAAAATTCGCATTACATATTTCGACGTTGCGAACGAATTTTGTAGCACCGATTGACTTCGTTTTAAAGTGTGAAAGTCAGTTCCAGTGTTTATGCTTGAAGTTAGACGGTATTATGATAAGCAAATTTGTTTGTCGATCATTATGTGTATTGCTCATTAACTCTTTTAGAATTGCTTTATTTGAATCGACAAGAAGAAACAGCAACTGCGACCGATGCGATGGACACAGCTGAAAATCCGGCGCACGTCTCTGGTGGGTAATTTTTATTTTCAGAATTCATTTATTAGCCGCGAAGTTTGTGTTCGCATTTGTGTGTGGTGTCTGGTCCTCCGTTGGTTTCAACTCGAAAATTATGGAAAGTTCATTTGCGAAATCAGTGGGGTGCAATGCTCGCCGAGTTGGCATCTTCTACCCAGTTTCAGTTTGATCTATTAATTCCGGAAGAAGTTATATTCACTTTTACACCACCTGAGAGTTTGCATAAGTTGGAGCATCTGAAAACTGCTCATTGAGTTGCGAAACGCGTTAACCAGAAATATCTACAACCGGTTGGCTGAGATGAACTGTGAATGTAGTATTACACGTGCACTTTTATGAAACCGTTAACGATGGTTACTGCAAAGACGCATTCATGTTTTCTCCCGTTGCTCGCATCTTCACATGTTTTTCTCGGAATTTCTTAAGCGTCCGCAAGTTCTATATGGAAAGCGGTGTTGTTTTGCAGAAGCGGCATCCAGCGAGCAACACCCGCACCATTCGTCACCGTTCCTGAGTGCCCTTCAGGCACGTGGTATGCGTCTTTTTAATCTTTTTTTTTTGCACTTTTTTAAAGTCAAAAGTATGCCTTTGAAATTTTGGTATGCACGGCTAGTTAGCATAGGCCATGGTCAGCTGTAGCTGACAGTGGTGTCGTGCAGGAATGGGCAAGTTTCAGTCGATTTCTGGCTGGAAGGTTATCTCAACGCCTCCGGAATTTTGACGTAATTTAAACTTCCTGCCTTCCGTTTGACGACGCGGGATCTTTACATTATTTTTCACCAACCTTAGTCACCACGCCAAATTAAGTCTTTTCCTTAAGATTTTGTTAGCAGTCTCCTAACTCATATTTTCTGCTCAGATAGGATACAGATGAAGGCTGTAGAGTGTATTCCAGAGGTGGCAGATCTCGTGGTGCAAGTTAGGAGGCTGTGGCACTTGACCGGCAGCAGTTGTGGAGAATTATAGATTGTGGAGATGATACGGATGGAAGGTTGCACATAGTGTAGGTGATAATTCTGTTGAAGAATCGAATGCCGACGATGAGGAAGAGGAACGCTTGGCACGAATGGCTGAAATTGATGCGTGGGCCGTGACGAAAACATGCTTTCCACTCAGCGAGTTCCGCAACATTACTCTTAGCGAGAATTTCTCAGTCGAGGATGACTTCGTCGCTTACAAGGTAGCGGCTGTAATACTGTTTCTTTCAACATCAGTGAAAGTGGTTGGCTTGGTCCAGTCTTATTTACGTAAAAGTCGGGAAAAAACGAAAAAGAAATACTATGAATTCAGGAAACGATCTTTTTTTGCTGTCGCTTTTTTAAAAATGCTTTGAAAGGAGATTGTTGGCGCAATTTTTGCTTACTCATTTAAGTATGTTTTAAAGACAAATTTCATTTTATTCGCGTTGTTAACATCGGCCATAGGTGGATAACCAAAATGTAATGGATGTTACATTTGGTGACTGCAGTGTGATTATGTCTGTGTAGATTATCTTACGTTCCTGTGAAAGGAGCCATCCAGTGGGCTTTTCGAAGCACCCGATCGTCAACGGGGAATTTCATCTGTCTGTCTGCCATCGGCCTGATACGGCTTTCAAAAGTACATCGGAGGTAGCCAGTTAATTGATTATAGGTGCATTTGACGTGATCCTTAAGAAGGATAGTAATATGATTGCAGTCATTCCAAAATGGTCACGCTTTTTCTGTGATGCCGGAATATTCGTTTGTGCTTTCGCTAGAGGCGAAGCAGAGATTTCTCATCATTTGCAATCGAATCCGGCAGAGGTCGGAGAGACGACACGCACTGGTGGACGCAATCGCCTATGGAATGATGCTCGAACCATACCTCAGACTCACCGTTAGGCGTGATCATGTTGTCAGAGACGCTCTCGACGGGGTTTGCTCATCATTTATTTGCTTCGTTGACTGTTCTTGCCTTTTTGCAAATAGTAAACTGAACTGTTTTTTTCTTATACAAAAGAAAAGGCAAGCTTGGATGTAGATTTTTTTTTAAAGACAGTACGACTAAGCATATATATTAATGTCACCAGGACTGGTAATCTCTCTTTATTGCATTTGCTGTACGTCCTGGCGATCAGCAGGGCTGCTTTGCGCCGGCCACTTTGAACGAGGTTTCACATTTCTGCTAAACTGTATTCCGCCGACAGCGGTGTTACATTGTGGGATTCGAACGCTTTAAACACCGCTAGTCCGCTTTTTCTGCGATGCTTTGTCTTATGTATATTTGGCTCTTTCCTTAATCCTCAATTGTTTATTGGTCATAACCACGATGTTTTTGAGAATGGTGCTCATAAAATAGGAAGAAATGAGATTTTAAATGCCCGTTGAATTCATAGAATTTTGCGAATCTTGCCAGTTCTGTTCCTAGCTAAAAGTTTTTCACATAGCGAAGCAAAAACGGCATGATCGTTGTTGTTATGAGGGAACTGAGTAAGTAAGCTGTTGAAAATTTCAGTTGACAGCCGTCGCGTTCGACAACGTGAGTAACTTTAGAAAGCAGTTGCGCGTTTATTTCGACGGCGAGCAAGCGGTCGACGAGGGTGGCGTCTCTAAGGAATTTTATCAGCTTATTACTCAGCAGCTTTTTTGCCCTGATTACGGTAATCTGCTTCACTTATTGTGCCAAATCATTGCGGTTCTAGAGGATATGATACTTTCATTCGACGATCTTGAAGACCGCTTTACTAGTAAACTTTATTGTATGTGCCCCCTTTTCTGCATATTTCTCTGGTGGGCCGACTTCGTCTTTCACTTTTTAAAGCTCTGTTCCGCTTCTCCATATGTAACGGTCGATTTCTGCATGTCTTATGTTTCATTCACATTTCGTGAAAGTAATTCAACTCTACTAATTACCGCATACCATTTTGTGGCTTGCATTATGACACATTATAAACGTTTGGGTACGGTGGTGTCTGGAAGTGCCGGAGTAACATGATCCTGTGCGTCTTTTTAAATTGTTGTGTTGAATCTATTTGACTCTATTAGAAAAGGGCCACATTTGATATCTTTTTTGTTGGAACTTCTCCTCTGCATCTTCGTCTCACTTTCTCAAAATTCCTGCTTTGATTGCCCAGTTCTTTTTTTTTCGGATTTTAGGGCCATTCCGAAAACGGAAGATAAAAAAGAATGTCTTATATTTCAAGAAAGAGGTTATATATTTCAAGAAAGTGGGAAGGCGGGGGTAGATCTAGAGTCCGTTTTCACTTTCTCAAAATTCCTGCTTTGATTGCCCAGTTCTTTTTTTCGGATTTTAGGGCCATTCCGAAAACGGAAGATAAAGAAGAATGTCTTATGCAAGACAAAGCCCTGCCACTCAAAACTTCAGCTCAAATTCTCTTCTTTTTTCCTATGGAACGATTCTCCATGAATGAGGAGAAAGATGCTTGCAGGATCTCCATAAAGGATTAAAGGAATTGCTTGCGTGCAAAGCGGACGTCGAAAGTGTTTTTTGCTACACATTCGAAATTTCCTATAGGGATGCTTACGGCAACATCCACAACAAAGAGCTCGTTCCCAACGGCAAGAACATCCCGGTGACCAACACCAACAAAAAGGTCGTTATTTCGATTCTCGTCTCGTGTCGATACTCGTTTTGCCCACTCCGAAAGTCAGGCGGGATTTTTCTGCATAGCAGTCCTAGTCGCGGATCTTCACGCACTAACTGTTTCATTTTGTTTATACTTTATTCCTCTGTTTCAAGCGCCACTTTGTTTTCATGAGCATTTGTCAACTTTGTTGACACTTCCTCTGCTTCCTTTCCTACTTGTCGCCTCCCCATCTCAGCCTCAAAAAATTCGAATCAATTCCCCATGCATTTTTCTTTAATCGTTTTATTATTCTTTTGTTTCCAGGAATGCCTCACTATATTTTGCTGCGTCTCCTGTTCCCCTGTGTCATATGTGTCATGCCTGCCAGTCCCAGCTTTCGATCTTTGGTTGCAGATGGTAGAGCGCAAGAACACCGATTTACGGCGGAAAGAGTGTGGGCCTTCTGTTGTACGGATTAGGAGGGAGGAAGCTTGTTTTCAAATACGAATCTTTTTCACCCGTTGTCGAGAGGGACTGCAGTCATCATGTGTTTTGCATTGACCAGGTTGTCGTAGCAAAAGCACGGAGATGATTTTGATGTAGCTCATGCGTCACCTTACTGTTTGCATACTTGAAGGAATTTGTGGCATTGTACGCGGACTTCCTCCTGAATGGCTTGGTGAAACGACAGTTCGAAGCGTTCAATGCAGGCTTTTCTAAAGTGGCAAGTCGTGGGTTGCTAAGACGTTTATGTCTACCTCAGGAAGTTGAAGAACTTGTGTGTGGTGTACTGGTAAGGGTTGACACTTTCTTTTTCGCTGGGGATCTTCCTCGCATCTAGTTCACTTTCGTCTTTACCCCGTTCTGTCCATACGTCCTCACCCCGTTCTGTCCATCTGTTGTTTAAAGGCCTCATGCGCTGTGTCCCCAGTTGAAAAGCCGAATATGAATTAGATTGCAGAATCCAAATTATGATTGTGGGCTTCAGACCACTTAATGATTTTATACAAGCGCTTTCTTGGCGTCCATCCATTCATTTATGGAATACGGTCTTTGGGTTTCAAAAATAGTCTAAAATTCAGCAGGGATCCATTAAGCAGTGCCAATATCGTTTTTTTCGTTACATCTTGATGATGACAAACTGACAGAACAGTTTCTTGGCAGAGAACTGGGCACTGACGAAATTACTGGGCCTCTCTGTCATGAGGTCTTATCGGAAAGAGGGTGAAATATTAAAGATGGTAACAAATGATGTAAAGCTCTTGCGGATTGGCTCCACTCCGCTTCGAATTCCGGAGAGGATGGAAATGTCGGCTGCGGCTTCACTTGACGAAATGAAGTGGCTGTGGTTCCGGTCGACTCCATGGCCTAGGGCAATCTGCCTCCGACTCCAAGCTTCGAGAAAACGAAACTGTGGCTCCTCACTTCTTCTCCTGGCTTCCAATCTGACACCTATTTTTCTTCCCTGGAGAATGCCAGAAGTGCAGCTACAGTTGTGGGCTCTCGAAAACGTTGCTATTGCCCCGAATTTCCGGAACGTCAGGCTTCAGTCTAGCTCCAGCCTCCGAAAGTACGTGATTTCTGTTCCTGCGTCTGACAACACCTGGCTTCGCTTTTGTGGCTGGCTCTGCTCTGGCTCCAGCCCTAGAATCATCCGGTCCTGAAAAAATCGCCGCTTCCGGATCAAAGGCTCTTCAGGAACGGCAACACTGCATCATGTTTCCTGGCAACCCGGAAAAGTTTTGGCTCCGACGCTTTTATATCACTGCTTCTGATATTGTCCGAAGCACCGCCGTTCTATTTAGCAGTGGTTCTTTCAATGTTAAAAGAGACGTGGATGTTCGAAATAATCGGCAGCAAAAAAATGGGAAGTTGTGAGTGGTCCCAGGAAGGAGTTACGGTTTCATTATTTGCAAGTTTCATTATCATTATTAATCCGGCACGCGCAGTTGAAGAATTGTATTTCATCTGAGTCGTCTACTGCACTATTCGTTCAAATGAAGTTCCAATTTCAACAAATTTTGCTGTTCGACTACTTGTAAAGTGTCTTTTATCGTACAAAATTATAGAAGCTCAAAACATTCCACAATCTATCCAAAAATCGATAAAAAAGGGAGTGATGGTTGTCAAATCACCATTGTCTAATGGCGTGTCTACATCACTGGGAAGTTGTCTATTGGGCGAGCATGCGCGTGCACACGACCTGATCATAATTTGCAGATACAAATTAGTGAAGCCTTGGAAGGAGCCGCTAGCGGAGTTCAGCCAGCGTATAGCTGTAATAAACTTCTTCATGTCACAATCAGCTTCGGCTGTGAATCTCAGCCTCGAAGAATTGGCCTCGGCTAACCATTGCACGAAATCCTGGCACCGATTCGGAATTTCGAAAAGTTTGTCTCGAGCTGTCGCTTTTGGAAAAGTTGTCTTCAGCTTCCAACTTCGAAAAGCTCACTTCCGACTCTGCTTTCTGGAGAAAGTTGAGCTGCTTCGGTTTCAGCTTTAGCCTCTGGCGTGTCTTGACTCCAGCTGCTATTTCGACATGGGTAGTTTCCTGGCTTCTTCGGCTCCAACTCCACTGCTTGGGTAAACTTGGCGCCAGATGCAACTGTAAGCTTCCAAAAACTTATCTCTGGCTCTCAAGACTCCGGGGACATGTGACCACACCTCCGACTTCGACTTCATGGGAACTCGTTTGGCGATTTCAGCGGATTAGCTTCTGCTATGGTTGCAGCGGCATTCGGATTCGGAAAGAAAAAAATCGCTATTTCAGAATCAAAGGACCTCATGCACAAGCTCGGTATTATTTTTCAAAAGAGCTATGAAAGTTTCTCCTACTCTGCGGCCTCTACTTCGATAGTGATAACCACTCCTTCTCGCTGTTCGGTGCTTGCATAGGTTCAAGAGCCGAGAAGAACAGTTTACAGAAGTCTGTAGTCTTTCCTCTCAGTTCGCTATTCTGAGATGTCATGTGAATTGTGAGAGTTCCACATGTCGTTTAGCTGTCGAGAAATCTGTTAGTTCATTGTAAATCTTTTAAAGTGGTGGTGCATCATTGTCAGGAATGTCAGGAATTTGCTGTTTGGCAGTTCTTTGCGAACAACTGCACACTGTGAATATAAGTCGAAGCTTTCTTTTCTATTGTTCTAAGTAAATTTTAAAGTTGGGCAGATATTTAGATAATATATGGTTTAATGATAGAGAATATTTCAGGATTTGAATTTCGATATTTTGGCGCAATCAACAAGATACCAAAATGGCTTTACGGAATCTAGCCAAACAATTAAGGCAAGTATAAAATTTCTTCTATCATATAGGCGACCGAAAGCGGGGAGGAGGGGGGGAGGGTAAGCCTGATGACTGTTTTACCGCTTACGGAATGTCTCGTATTCCGAAAGATACGCTTTCTCGTTTCCGTCCCCTTCAACAAAGACCCTTCTCACTCGTAATTTATCTGTTCTGTTCAGTCAGATTTTTTTCACATGGTTGCAAAATCGAAATGCCTTTATTTAGTAAAACTGACTGTGACGGTAATGTGAATGCATTTTGGATTGTCATCTTAGAAACTTAGAAACGAGACCTGGAAAATGTATAACAGTGGCAGGTAGATTCATCACGAAAGTAGGAAATGATATCCTGATGGCTTTGCGTGGTTGCTTGTCAACCGAATCATTTTGTGAAATGCAGACGAAACGGAGAGAGGGAAGAGATCGATGCGTTGAAGAGGGTCGAGAAATTTAGGGAACCGTTCCGCATCCTTCCTTTTTGCAAGTCTAAATTCTTCGAGCATTCATCCCACCATCTGTGCCGACGATTCGACGATTCTATCCACTAAGCCGACATCTCGACAGTCATTTCTTTTTGCCTTTCTACATTATGTCTCATTTGCGTTAAATTCCTGTCTACGATATAACAAACACAATTTTCTACATGTACTATCCATACTTGTAAATCTTTTCGATGTTACTGGAAGAGGGAATACAAAAGTGATCGAGTACAAATCATGGTCTGGCGGTTGTATTGATAAGGTCGTTGTTTCTGCAGGACTTCTGGACAGTAGCAAAGGCGATGACAACTGAAGAAAAGAAAATGCTTCTGCAGTTCATCACTGGATCGGATAGGGCGCCAGTGGGTGGTTTAGCAAAACTGGAGATCGTAATTGCGCGCAACGGTGATGACAAAAAACGGTAAGTATATTTGCAATTCGCTCTCGTTTTACAGCTTTTTTCGCGCTAGACATAACGGGATTTCATAGAACGATTTCTTAGAGGGATCATTGCCAGTGCACAATGATAGGCATGCAAACCTATTCAGTTCCACCAGTCAAGTGGAAGAGAAGCCAGGAAATCCAACCAGCCGCGGTCGATTTGATGGGCATTTTTACGAGCATTCGGCTCAGTTAAAGGACGATAGCACAGTTCAATAAATTATTTTGAACCTTCGGTTATGTGTTACACGCCAGTCCGTTGGTGCGCTTTCCTTTTTACTTGCTTTGTTTTAATGGTTCGCCAACATTGTACCATGCGGAGCTGGTTTCAGACTACCGACGGCACATACTTGCTACAACGTGATGCTTCTACCGGATTATGCTAACCTTGAAGTGACTAAGGAGCGTCTACTCAAAGCGATCAGCTATAGTCGCGGTTTCGGCCTTCAGTAGTCCACTCATGTTATTTGCTAGCAGTTCTGTTACCTTTCCGTTCTACTGATACGAGATCTTGGGATATCTAAACTGGTTTTAAATCACTAACTGTTGTATCATTGACTCTTATGTTGTCTTGCAATGTTGAAGGGCATTGGGAAAGTGAGTTTTTAATGGTGAATGTGACTTTAGGGGGAGGGTTGGAGGAGGGATAGAAAAAAATGATGGAGAGAAACGAGGATTTATTGCGTTTTCACAGAAGCTGATATTCAGATGCTAGAGCAAGTGAATTTTTCTGAAAGCGTTGAATTTTATTCTAAGAATTGACGTTTTTTTTTCGAATTCGTTTTGGAAGCTCACATTTCAAGTATGCATCAGCAGTCCGCTTTGCATCTTCTCTTTATGTGCACGCGAAGAAGAGCTGTGCTAAATTATTATATTGGACGTCACAAACAACGGCTAGAGTCATTCGGACTGTTGAACACGGAATCAGAGTTAACTACGTTGGGATGCCAGGTTCGGCATTTGGGATACAGTAGGCTAAAACTTACAGAACCAATTGTGTCTGTGTATTATAGTACGCGAGACAGTTCTTGTGAATAAACCTTGCTTCTTTTACCCACCCATTCATTACATGTTGCTCTTGTGGAATCGATCTCCTCGACAAATGACATTTGGCAGACTGCTATGGAGAACTTTCATATATGGCGACGAAGAGGAGTAAGTAAGTTGATTATAGTGTCAAGTAAAGGGGGGGGGGGGGGAACGAT
>JPKZ01003284.1:653849-672164 GCA_000803305.1 Toxocara canis | reverse complement strand
GGGGGGAGGGGGTCGTGAAAAATCATTTTTGTCGTTTTATGTTTACTTATGGAGAATTGTGCCGAGGGGCTTCTGGGCTCTGTATTAGAAGTGTTTTTCTTTCAGAGGGAATGAATGTCGAATGGTACCAACTCAGTCTTGCTCAACAGCTGCGCCCCTAACACACAGCTATATAGATGAGCTGTTACCTCGCGAGGAGAGAAGAAAGCAGCTTAGGGTTCATTTCGAAATTGTTTAAACAGTTGCACATTTGCAAAAATTTGTTTTGATCAACTTCTGCTTCACCTCAAAATTTAGACGTTTTCTTTTGCTTGGCAAAGTGCATTTACATTTAAAAATTTGCCATGAGGATATGAATTCGTTCACTGGAATTGTAAGAATTCAGGTTGTCAGAGGGAATCTAAATTCATGGGGACAATGCCGGTGTGATTATCTGAAAGGCCGTTATAATAGAGTGGCTGTGACTTGAGGATAATTAGTGCGAAGTAGGTAGGCAGGAGGTAGAAGAATCAGAGTAGAGCTTCTGCGAACTCAGGTCTCCAAAAAGACTTCATTGATTGAGTCATCGAGGTCATGATCTGGAAGAAGGAAGGGGAAGAAAGGAGGCTGGGAGGAAGGAGAAGAAATTGATTGTAGCCAACTCTGATCTCGTCTATGATCGGATGAAGTAAAGGATGTTGAACATAAAAGTTTGTGAGTAGATTTTTACAGGAACGCTATAAATTCGATTGTCAATGTGAGGGATGTCTAGATGAGGCACGCAATGCGGAAATGGTGGCATTTGCATGCGAAATGTGCAAAGGACCAACCGAAATGGGTGCAAATTGTTTACAGTTAGTTTTTTTGCACTGCTTTTTTAAACTGAATGGTAAATATGAAACTGCAGGTTTTAAGTTGTTGTGGCAAAAACTGTATCGCTCATTGTTAAATAATAACTGTACACAACCTAACAAGAATACCTTCTAATAAAATTACAAGGGACATCTTGTGATATTGGTTTTTTCCGCTGGAGACGAAATAGTAGAATTTAGGCCCACATATTGTCGTCGTAAAACTTCACTCGACTTTTTGGCGTTTCACGTCGTCTTCAGCCGTACAAGCATAGCAAATGCGAGGAAAGAAAGCGGAGCTCATGAGTGTAAATCTAAACAGATGTGGTATATGAGAGTGCATTTGGATGTTTGTACGTGGTGCACTTAGACATTATACATTGAACCGAAAGCGATAATTCTTGCGTAAAAAATGGGAATGGAAAAAGAGCGTCATTATTTCTGGTCTTGTAATACGTTTTCTTAATAGCTTTAACAATAAGATAGTCAAACATGGGGGGGGGGGCATACGCCTCCTCACTTTCGTCTTTTGAGTGTAGGTAATGAGTGCTAATAGCCGATTTTTGGCAGCCCAAAACAGACAAGCGGATGTCATCCTCACTTTTGGGCAAAACTACATGTACATTTTAGACAAAAATTTTATTTGTCTTTACAGTTGTAAGATGAAGATGAGCACTGATCGACTGGATGTTTGTAAAATTGCCAACGACCTCGCTGAAGCTTCGTTGAATGTATGCTTTAAAAGTACTTTTTAAGTGGGTTTGACTGTGACACATTAACTGTGTGAACTTTAGTTTTCATGATACAAAGATCATGATGATCTTTCCGTAAAGTTTGTCCAGCTAATTTTTATCAGCTTTGAGTGGGCCTTGATTACATGGTCGAAGATTGTCATTTAAAGCTCACATACCATTTTTTCATTCGTGTGGGCGTATCTCTGCGTTACCTACAAACATATTTGGACTGTTCGCATGTTAAATCGGTATGGGCTCATGACTTACATGCATGGTATCATCAGTTGGCGTAGATTTTCAGGCGACAAACATTTGGGTGTTTTATGTTGTATTTTAACACATCCAAGTAGCACGCTTCGTGAATTAGCAAGATCGTTGCTTCCACATATCTTCTCCCGGATGCAATTCTACCTTATCGACGACACGAAAAGCATTATTGCGTTTTTGTCAGCAAAAATATTTTAAAACACCAGTTGTATGATCGGAGACTTATAGATATAGTCATTTTCGAGAATGGCAGAAAGGGAAAATATAAGCTTCACGTTTTCAGGGAGGGGGCGAGGGAGGAGGGTGGGAGGAGAAGGGGTAGCGTACTCAAAAGAAAAAGCGCATAACCAATCCAATAGGACTAATAACTTTGTTAAGTCTTCAGAGTTTCGTGTAATCAAGAAGGGATAATTTTCTGGTCTTGTAGGGTAACATTTGTTGCGCTGTTTGCTGAGTTTTTCTTAAAAAGTCATCAGCTTATTTCTGCACAACAGAATTCATTTGCAAGCTTTCGTGCAATTTTCCGGCACTTAATCGATGTGTGGCAGCGACCGACAAACTCACATTGTGCACGAAATCCTTGGAAGTGGTAGACGATGTTTTCTGCGCATTTAACATTAAAAAACTCGCTCTGCTGCGCGGTGCTTACGAGGCCTGCGTCGCTCTATCTCGGTACGTTAACAACTCTCTTGTTTCATGTGCACTTCTAAGTGTTGATTAGCGATATTGGGGGATAAAAGTCTTCGTTATATACAGAGCAGCATTTTTAAAAAGAAATTATGGCAGGTCTGTTATTCGTTTGCCACTGTTTGATGCTCAGCGCTAATGCAGGTTTTCAACCGAAGGACTAAAATGTGTTTTTCGTGAATTCGGGGGAGGGGGAGGGAGGAGAGGAAGAAGGGCGGGAGTTGCAAACTAAGTAAATGAAGTGATCAAGTAAGATAGCAAGCAATTTTTGCAGCTTTTGCCTTTTCATGGCTGCAGTTAAAGCCTTCAACAGATGAGAGCTTTAATTCTCAATTCTCTCTATTTATGCTTTAAAAATGTTTTGGTTGGGAAAATAAATGGAACTATAGTGCGTACGTAAATTCACTCCTGGCTTTCTGGCTTTAGGAAGGGCGGCTCTTATGATGGTGTTGCAGTTCGAAGTGGTCGATTTTACTTAATCGAAAAATTTTACGCGAATAGAAAAAGTTATCCGATCGTAATAGATTTTTTGCCTTTAAGAACGGCTATGAATGCGCGGTGTTCTCCGCAAGTATGTGAGAGGAAACGCCTAAATAATTTTGCCCATCTAACAATTCGAGACGTTAAAATTTCATTCTAGATCATTTTCAAGAAATGAGGATCACCTACGGGTTCTCTTCATGCATCTTCTTCAAACAGCATTAGTTATGTTTTTGTTTTAAGGTTTACAGAAGCAAACTTCTATGGATCTCAAGTATTGGAAATCCTCCTTCATTATGGACATCCTGATGATATCGCTATAATTCATTTGAAATTCAACCTCGCGAAAATCTATCTCAAAGATGGACAGAAAGACTTTTGTGGTATGCTTCTTATTTGGCTCCTTTTCGTTACAGCGCGTTGTACGTGTACATGAGAATTGTTCGAAAAGTTAATGGGCGAAATATGTAAAATTTGTAGCGAGTTGAAAACGGTAATTTGTCACATTTGTTTTCCTATCTGTGGGAAAATGTTGAGGGAAGAAAGCAAGGTGAAATGACAAGTGCAGATATTTTGTGATCAACGAGAGCCAATGAACAGATCGATATTGATGGCATGTGATACCACAATATATCCAGACGTATGCATGTTCAACGGAACTAATTTCGGTCCTTTTTTTAAAGAAATATCTTAATAGTCTTTTTTAAAGCGTTGTTTTTAAAGCAACATCTTAAAACCGTCTTTAAATCGCTGTTATAAATATGTGCTGCTTTAGTCTGACGTATTTGATGATCTACATAAGATCCGTTCTTGCTCTAAAGGTGTCCTTGGCTAGTCGTATTTTATTATTACCCTCATCTTGGGCGTTCTGCTAATATCGACCATATTTGATTCCAAGAAATTTCAGGTCAGAATTTCGTATGACAGCTGAAGTTATCGATTAAATGCTGTTTTGCATACGAAATTTTTACTGGCTAAACTTGAAACTGTCTGGAGAGGTTTGTTCGCAACTCTTCCGACTCTTATAGAGCCAGGAAGATTTACAGATTTTAATGAGTGATAATATGAATGAATTTGCTTATTGCGATCAAAGCACATCATATTTTGACATTCATTATGAATTTATAATTGTAACGGCGAATTGCGATGGAGAGGGGGGGGGGGGTTTGAGTTGTGGGGGGGGGGGGGGGGGGGGGGGGTTTGAGTTGTGTTAGCTTTGAGTTGTAAGTGAACTTATTCTAACTGTTAGGTCAAAAACCTTAACGTATTGTTGAGTGGCCGAAGTGCTTTCGCGTATTACATCCAATTTCTATTTTCAGCGAATTTGATGCGCGAGGTGGCTCCTTCAATTGGACGTATATATGGCAAAGATTCGGCTATTTATAAGGAAATGCTTCTAAATTTGAATGCGATGTTAAAACATTGAATCGTCTTGGCCTGTTTAATGTTGTAGCTATTGTTGACGTTTTGTTTGAACTATTGACGCATTAGCATCGCCTTCCGTTGTCCTTTCTTTCTGAGCGTAAAATACTCAAGATGAACATGGTTACATGTTCGCAAGTATCGTCAAATGTCCCTCTATCAGTCTTTCTTTCATTTTCGTCCACCTGAAAATTTGGGAACTGTTTAAGCTCATCTTCAGCGACATGTCAGTTAAATAATTATAAGCCCCTGTTGAATTCTTGGCGTTTTCACGATGTATATTGACAGCGTTCAGCAGCGTTCCAAAAGGACTTAAAAACGCCTTTTGTGGGCTTCGAAGCGAAAATGAAGTGAAATGAGATATGGGAAGAACGATAGTTCATAACTGGCGCATTTTCTTTTCTGCTGATATGTTTTGGTCTTGTGCCTTGGACATGAACATTACTGCTATCTTGCGTGCAAAAAATCCGAAACGGAACTTCGGTCGCTGCTTCGGTCTTGGAATTATCTGTGTGAAAACGTTTAAAGTTTGCTATATTCGCAAGGTGTGCCGGTGACGTAGAACGGTCCCCTTTCTTCCTCCCTTCCTCCCCTACCCCCTTCCGCGAATCTTCTGGGAGCCAGGAACTTTTCGAAGACCTTCTGGGTGATTAGGAGCCGATACAGAGGTTGGTATCAGCATACGACTAAAGCCTGAATTTGAGTGACAATTGTGGAGAACTGGCATAAATGAGCAAGTGGGAACAATTTAATGCTCTTAAAAGTTGTTTAATACGTAAAAATTAACTTTTATGCATGTTAAATTTCTTGTTACATCTGTTTTGCTGTCTCTCCCACACACAAAAGAGTCGCCGCTTGTAAAAACTATTTGTAAATCTGCAGTGCCGTGCGTAACTTTTTTGTTAGCAGTTGCATTTGAGTGCAACGGACGAAAACTAAAGAAATTTTCAGCATTGGCATATTGTCCGTGAATGACAAACCTCACAGTGGGATAGTGCATCTGTAAGAGAGCATAGGGGGAAGCGCAACACGACGGCGCGGAGATGAGGAACCTTTGCAACCTTTTCTACCCGCTTTGTCCTTTTGGGGTGCTAGGCGTTGAGAAGACAATCAGTTGTTTTTTTTTCAACCCGTTTTCCTTCCATTTCAGTCTTTTATAAAGATTGACGGACCGTTCCGCGAAAAGGTCCAATAAATTAATTTCTTTAGAGTAGCGAATAGGCGCTGCAGCCTTTATCACGTGGCATCACAACTTCGCTTGCGGACTGTCAACTGGTGCCGTTCAAATCGTGGCTGTATGATTCATTCCTATGGCATATTGAGCCGCCTATCCCTTCCCCCTCCACCCCTCCCCTCTTCCTAATCTATGTCCCCTAAACTTTTAGAATTGTCATACTTGTAACACAGTGGGCAAATTGTATTTGGACGCGATTGCCATACAGATAGCCATCCTACCCAATTGCAGCCTTTATCACGTGGCATCACAACTTCGCTTGCGGACTGTCAACTGGTGCCGTTCAAATCGTGGCTGTATGATTCATTCCTATGGCATATTGAGCCGCCTATCCCTTCCCCCTCCACCCCTCCCCTCTTCCTAATCTATGTCCCCTAAACTTTTAGAATTGTCATACTTGTAACACAGTGGGCAATTTGTATTTGGACGCGATTGCCATACAGATAGCCATCCTACACGAAATGGTCTGCTTGCTGTTGTTGAACAATCTGCTGCAAACCGCATCCAATCATCCACCAACCAACCAAACAAATCAGTCAATTAGATCAGTCAATCGATTAGTCGGTTAACCAGCCGATCGAGAGCGATCGATGGATCAACCAATCGACCAAAAAATCAGTTGACTAGCCGAACAACCAATCGAAGAATCGGTTGATCGACGAATCAGTCGCCCAGCCAATCGATCGACCAAATGATCGACCGATCGGGCACTTGTTACATCAGCCGATCAAGCATTAGATCGACAAACCCACCAGTCGAATAACCAACGAATCCATCAACCAATAAATTAAATGGTCAGATCCAGTCAAGTACAATCGGTCGGATCAGTCCAACCAGTTAGTCGAATCGATCCTGTCAATCCAACCCAGTCATTCATTAACTCAATCTTACCAATGAATCCAATTTGTCAATCCGGCCAGTGAAATCGACCAACTTAGTCAATCATTCGATGCGGTCGATCAGTCAGTCGCTTCAATCCAACAACTACGACAAATCGGTCCAATCAATCAATAGATCCAGCAGGTAAAAGCGCGGCTTCATATTCAGATCTCTGCTCTCTATTCAAGAGCACCCAGCTTATGTGCTCTAAAAATTTGCAAACGGTTGGTCGTGTTGTGGCAGCGTCATTCCCACTCGCGCGCACGTATGCATTTTTTATGTGCACGTGTTCGTCTCCTACGTGAGCACATGCGTCTTTCGGTGCATATTTCATGTTCACGTGTGCGCCTTCTATGTGCGCACATGATCTTTCGGTGCATATTTCATGTGCACGTGTGCGTCTCCTACGTGCGCACATGCGTCTTTCGGTGCATATTTCATGTGCACGTGTGCGCCTTCTATGTGCGCAATGCGTCGTGTGACGCATCATTCATGTGCACGTGGGCGCCTTCTATGTGCGCACGTACGATTTTCGGTGCATATTTCATGTGCACGTGTGCGTCTCCTACGTGCGCACATGCGCCGTGTGACGCATCATTCATGTGCACGTGTGCGCCTACGTGCGCACGTACGATTTTCGGTGCATATTTCATGTGCACGTGTTCGTCTCCTACGTGCGCACATGCGTCTTTCGGTGCATATTTCATGTGCACTTGTGCGCCTTCTATATGCGCACGTGCGCCCTTTGCTGCACCTTTCGTGTGCACGTGGGCGCCTTCTATGTGCGCACATGATCTTTTGGTGCATATTTCATGTGCACGTGTGCGCCTCCTACGTGCGCACATGCGTCGTGCGACGCATCTCTCATGTGACGTGTGCGCCTATGTGCGCACGTGCGATTCTCGGTGCACATTTCATGTGCACGTGTGCGCCTTCCACGTGCTCGCAAGCGTCTTTTGCTGCACCTTTCATGTTCGCGTGGGTGTCTTCTATGTGCGCACACGGTCTTTCGGTGTAAGCATGCATCTTTCGTGTGCACGTGTGCGTCTTATGTGCGCCCATGCGTCTTTCGGTGCGCCTTCCTTATGCACGTGTATGCCTTTTATGTGTATGCGTGCGTCTTTCCCATGCACGCACGCATCGTTCATGTGCACCTGTGCGTCTTTCGTGTGCACGCGTGCATCTATCCCTCTGTTCGCTAGTTTCTTCTCTGGAGCCAGTGGAACGAGAGTTATGGAATCTTTTATAACTTGCGGCCCAGGGTCATTTTCCACTGCCAACTTTAAACCCGTTAGTCCGGTGGGGTTCTTCCCGTTCAAAAGGGTGAAATAATTTTGCCACGAAATGGTCTGCTTGCTGTTGTTGAACAATCTGCTGCAAACCGCATCCAATCATCCACCAACCAACCAAACAAATCAGTCAATTAGATCAGTCAATCGATTAGTCGGTTAACCAGCCGATCGAGAGCGATCGATGGATCAACCAATCGACCAAAAAATCAGTTGACTAGCCGAACAACCAATCGAAGAATCGGTTGATCGACGAATCAGTCGCCCAGCCAATCGATCGACCAAATGATCGACCGATCGGGCACTTGTTACATCAGCCGATCAAGCATTAGATCGACAA
Source organism: Toxocara canis (assembly GCA_000803305.1). Classification (NCBI taxonomy): domain Eukaryota; kingdom Metazoa; phylum Nematoda; class Chromadorea; order Rhabditida; family Toxocaridae; genus Toxocara; species Toxocara canis. The sequence continues at coordinate 664,002 of JPKZ01003284.1, read as the reverse complement.
ACCCACCAGTCGAATAACCAACGAATCCATCAACCAATAAATTAAATGGTCAGATCCAGTCAAGTACAATCGGTCGGATCAGTCCAACCAGTTAGTCGAATCGATCCTGTCAATCCAACCCAGTCATTCATTAACTCAATCTTACCAATGAATCCAATTTGTCAATCCGGCCAGTGAAATCGACCAACTTAGTCAATCATTCGATGCGGTCGATCAGTCAGTCGCTTCAATCCAACAACTACGACAAATCGGTCCAATCAATCAATAGATCCAGCAGGTAAAAGCGCGGCTTCATATTCAGATCTCTGCTCTCTATTCAAGAGCACCCAGCTTATGTGCTCTAAAAATTTGCAAACGGTTGGTCGTGTTGTGGCAGCGTCATTCCCACTCGCGCGCACGTATGCATTTTTTATGTGCACGTGTTCGTCTCCTACGTGCGCACATGCGTCTTTCGGTGCATATTTCATGTGCACTTGTGCGCCTTCTATATGCGCACGTGCGCCCTTTGCTGCACCTTTCGTGTGCACGTGGGCGCCTTCTATGTGCGCACATGATCTTTTGGTGCACATTTCATGTGCACGTGTGCGCCTCCTACGTGCGCACATGCATCGTGCGACGCATCTCTCATGTGACGTGTGCGCCTATGTGCGCACGTGCGAGTCTCGGTGCACATTTCATGTGCACGTGTGCGCCTTCTATGTGCGCGAATGCGCCCTTTGATGCACTCGTGTGCACGTGTGCGCCTTCCACGTGCTCGCAAGCGTCTTTTGCTGCACCTTTCATGTTCGCGTGGGTGTCTTCTATGTGCGCACACGGTCTTTCGGTGTAAGCATGCATCTTTCGTGTGCACGTGTGCGTCTTATGTGCGCCCATGCGTCTTTCGGTGCGCCTTCCTTATGCACGTGTATGCCTTTTATGTGTATGCGTGCGTCTTTCCCATGCACGCACGCATCGTTCATGTGCACCTGTGCGTCTTTCGTGTGCACGCGTGCATCTATCCCTCTGTTCGCTAGTTTCTTCTCTGGAGCCAGTGGAACGAGAGTTATGGAATCTTTTATAACTTGCGGCCCAGGGTCATTTTCCACTGCCAACTTTAAACCCGTTAGTCCGGTGGGGTTCTTCCCGTTCAAAAGGGTGAAATAATTTTGCGCGCGTTTTCAACCGATCGGGTAGCATCATTCAGCGGTCGAGTCATGGAAAAGAGAATCTTTAGCAAAAGATTTGTATCAATGCTTCGGTCGGAAATATTTTCAGTTTTCTTGATTTGCGAGGAGTTTATAGCACGGACCGGTTTGATTCGCAAGTGTCGCCAAACCACTTACGCTTAGTGGCGGGACGACTTAATTTAATTTTCTTTTTAAATTTCTTGTTATGGAGCATTGTAGGAGTCGCAAGGAACAGTGAAGGATAATAAAGATTCACATTTCAGCTTATCTGAATACTCAGATGAAAATTCGCTATGCATTCAATATAAAAATGCAAGCCGATTCGTCGCAGATGGAACTTTTTAACACATTCATGTGCTTACAATATTCGTCGGGATCGGTAAATCACCTCGAAGTTGGGTGCAAAGGATGGGTGACCATCAATTGTTCGTAAGCTGAAAACGTTGGAAAGACAGGCACAAACAAGTAGAAACATCATCTCTTCTTAATGCGTCTACAAACGCAAAATCGTCATTGCGTTTGACAACACTGATTTGCTTAGGTGTCTGAATATCATTCCAAGTTAAGTGATTTAGCTTGCTCCAAAACAAGTCGATTATATTGCTGATGGGGAATAAAGGTGAACGCCGATGTTCTGTTTGAAATTTTCTGATCATGCTAAAATTTCTTGTAGGCGCAGGCTATTCATTTCTAACCGCGGCAGATGTAAAGAATAATCGAAGCACTAGATCATAGATGGCTAAGCTTTTTCAGTCGGAGGCCAAAAAATGGGTCATGAGTGTATTTGCTAGGCACAAAGCGATGTAGAACTCCTAAATTGCCTTGTCCCGTCGTCGCATCATCTTGTGTAGTCACCATTCATTCGCTTATACAGTTCAGTGATATCGAACCGTCCCTCTACCTACACGAAGAGTGACAATTAACAGTCTCACGCACTTCCAACAGCGAACGCGCTGTTATGGGTCAGTGATAACAGCCCGTCTTGGTCACTGATATATGCAATGTCGAAAACTCTAAATCAGACCTTGATGCTAGCAACTGCATTTATAGCAGAAATGTACAAATTATTTGCGAGGAAGTGGAAACGCCATCAGTAAATAAAATTTCTCCTGCGATAACTTCTTGGTGGCATCTGCACTAAGAAGCAATTCAGAGTTCTAGACGTACAGTAGAGAGAATTTTGGGGAAAACGAGGAGAACTGCCAATATAAGAAAATATTGAAAAGAAAATCTTGAGGAAACATGTAATTGAAGTCGTTCAAATTGGAGTGAAAGAGATGCTTTAAAAAAATACAGTTGGTGCGGATTAGAATAAAAGGCTGATGTCATTATCGTCTTTAAGGGGATGACGTGAATAAAAGGCTTTTGATAGGACTTCCAAAATCCAAGCAAAACTACCGAAAATTTTCACGGGCCACATCTTGTGATCATCATCAAAATCGCTTGGCTTCCCACGAGGGAATATTTCGACCCTCAGTAAGCTCCAGTGAGCTTATTTTGATCGTTTGCCAGCCAACGACTCGCACGCTATAGACAAAATTTCTCGCACATTACCTATGGCTCGTGAAAGGCCGGTTATCTATCTGTATTTTAGACGCGGGTCAAGCATGATAATCCTAAGCAGTCAGTAGAATAAAAGAACAGAATTAAATGTGATGCACAGCTGTCGGGTGTATATACAAAACAACACCTTTTCTGCAACTAACTAATCTCAGAGCATATGGGATATGAAGAACCCGAGAAAAGCGAAAGTGAAAATTGCGTCTCTAAATAATGTGAGCAGCAACTCCACAATCTACCACCCGTTGCGGATTGCCGATTATTGAGTGTTTTTAGTGCATCGCATGATCTGTGTACGTTCATAGACCAATGAGCCTCTTCACAGAAACACACACTGTGAACAGTGTCTAATCGGGTTTTCCACGTGCCCAGTTATATTTTACGTGCCATTCAACGCTGCTGCGCTGGGACTCAGCGTCACCATTTTCTTGTTTGGTCGCAGTTCATAAAACTGCAAATAGAACACGTAGAAAATGTTTGATGGAAGTATGTATGAGAATAGCGTTGTCGAGGGCGCTTAGAGGTCTACTCATTGCCGACTTGCTCGCTGGTTTTGCGGATTTTCGATCTAACGTCGCTGGAATATTTTCATCTTGGAGTGGATGTGATATGTGGCTTTAGATTTCAAGCTCACTCTCTTGTTACGGTATTCCGAAAGCTTTACGAGTTTAGAATTTCATCTGCCTACTGCGTTTTTCCAACATGAATCTGCCTGATTTGTTTCTTTGCATTTAGTTTTGCTGCTGATTTATGCATTTGTGTCTGATTGATGTGCGCTTTTGTTATCATTGTTCATTATTTGAAGATTTTTTTCAAAATTTTACGAATAGAAATTTTTAATACAGAAAGGTACTTTTAGAAGCTGTTTTTGACATGTATGAATGACAAGTGTCTCTGGTACAACGTTCGAGATCACACGTGAAAATATTAAATTGAACGGCTTCTGTTAAAAGGGTGTTTATTTTGGGGCTTTTCTTATCTCGGTTTTTCTCGATCACGTTAAAAAACGCAGAAATATGCTATCATGAAAATGTTGCGACAGTAAATGGCCTCACATGATTCAATGCGAGAAATCTACTGAACTCCACTCATGGACCGTTCTCCTCAAAACTGATAAATTGCTATGCAACACCTAGTGTACGAAGTACTACATTTTCTGCCCCTATACAAACTTCATCCTGACTGAATTTAGACGTAACCAGTAAAAGATACCGCTACCTTCGTTCCGAGAACATTCTGGCATAGGGGGTACCACTGCCTGAAGGCAGCAACGTTGTACTCGAAGTGATTCGAGACGCTCATAGCAAAAAAAACGAAGCAGAGAATGCTTTTTAAGTAATGGAGATAGCATGTCCCATCTGCATCATTTTTACTGTGTTCTTCGCCATTTTCTTCATCGATTTCTTTCTAGTCACTTTGGATCACTTCAAATCCATAATTACCTCCTCAACGCAGTGCTCTTTTGATAAGCCTTTTATGTTTGTTCTGTCTCGATTGTAAATAACAAAAAACGACAGTCGGGAATGTGCGGGATAAAGGTTCGGGAATCGTACTGCACACAACGAGACGAGATCGTTCGTGTTGTTTTTGCTGTAAGTGGGGTGTCCCTTGATTTTCTGGGAAGGGAATGCCCTATACTGCTCGAGGGCTTAATATCACGAAATAAAGCGCTCGTCTGGCATGTGGCATCGACCAATAAATATATCGCACAGTGTGCAGTTCCATCCAACTAGTCGTCTGCAAATACGTCAAATCAACTTTCTGCACTTCCTCTTCATCGTCTGCATCCTCTCCGCACGACGAGTATTCCCTTGCAAATATTGGGATTCTTCGCCGATTCTTCCACAGGAGGCTTACGCTTCTCATTTGCAAGCCTTTCGGCTCGCACCCTTTCACTTCCTCTGCGTATGCGTATTTGTATGTACATGACTCCTTCCGACCGTTCGTTTGAATATTTGAATTTCGAATCGGATTTTTGTAATTCTTGCATGCAAACAAACTTTTGGAGTCAAATCATCACATTCTTATTATGTACTCAAATTGTTGCCAAACCACGTGCAGTTTAATGAAGAACAGAGGCACTATAACAGTTGATATGCTGCGCGTTATGACTGGTACCTCTATAGAACTTTCTAGTTGCTTCGCGCTTCCTATATTCTATATTTAGGGATCATATTTTACCGTAATCTAAAGCCGATACTGACTGCCATTCGCATCTCAGCAAGTCATTACTTCCATCTAAACACTCTATATTCTGCTTCTATTCTGGCGTAGTCGATTAATTACTTGATGATTACCAGTATACGTAGGCTGAACATCAATTGTCTTTTTTTAGAGCATTAGAAGGTTCGAGCGAGAGGAGCAGAATGATTCCGCAATGACTGCTAGCAATATAGCCGGCCCACTTCGAAGGCACAAATTCCTAGATCACTCATCCTTCGCCGCACACCTTCAGAAAACTTTTGCAAGTTGATTTTGGAAGCTGTTGTAAAAATGCATACTGTGAATATCCCCCGACGGCGACACACATTCCGCGCGATACCAGCGGCATTCCCAGTGCGCTCATGTAGAGTAGGTGGTTGTTGTGCCATTCGTTAATCGCCGGTTATGGATACTTCCAAAAAACGCTGCTGCGATTTATTTGCACTTTTCGTCATATCCAAAATGCATTATGGGATGTCTCTATGTACGTTTGTGTGTCTTTTTATATGATATCTTCGCTCCACTATCAACGCAGGCTCCTAAATTTATCAGCCATCATTTACAGCCTTCTAAGCAAAAGTCGAGGATAAAGGAAGTACGATCGATGTGTATTTCTGGACAATTTGTGGTACATGGAAAATAATGTAGCGAGAAAGGCAGCTCAGCGAAATGATTACTGTCTGTTTCATCTATGGAGGGGTGGGGGGCGTATTTAGACGTATACGATGCAGAGCGTTACGGAATACAACATTTAAGAGTAGAGGCCGAAAAGTAAATTCTGGGTGAATGGGGAAAGTTTTGGAGTAGGAGCGCAAAATTAGAGGAAGCAGGCGCTGATAGCGATAACGTTTGCAACCTCGTGAACATCTTGCTCGAAATGCGCCACCGCATGACAGCTTCTGCTCAATCGTCGGTCCAGTAGAGACAGTTGTTGCGTAAATGAGCGTTTTTCAATTGGCTTACAAAATTTTTCGAACCAGTGAGACAGTTTGAATTGCGAAAGCACATATCGTGCTAATCCGGTGACGTTCTCTCCAGCTTATTTAACGCGCTCCTGTTTATCCACATTAAATGCACGCCTGATTCTCGTAACGAAAAAATGACACTTTTTTCCAACAGATCCAACAGATCCACCAACTTCATCTAATAAGCTGAAAAAATCAAGTCACAGAATCATATTCAGCATATTCAGCTTTTCAAATTAGGCATGAATGATATTTTATTTGGATGAAGCAAACAATGTTTTTAAATTTTAAACCAATTTTTTAAAATTTCGGGATGCATCCTAAAGATGCTGTGGAATTAATTGGCAGTCGGATTAAGGGACGTTTACTAGGCAAACAGAGCTTCATTTTAGAGCGTCTTACAGATTTCAGACTTGAATCAGATCGCGATCTCTCTATGTCTGTACGCCGATGAAATTATCCATCACTAGAGCTTGTTTATTTTCGTGCGCCTCATTCCGTTTCTGTATTTCGACTAAAAATTAATGACTGATTTTTTTGTGACAAATTCATTTAAGCGAATACCTCAGACAGGTTATTAAGACGAAGCTGTTAAGAATTGCGTGAGGAATTTAGAGCGGAAGAAAGTCGAACCCTTACTTGCTGAAATATGAGACTGACCATTAGTCTCAAGTATAATCAGTGCCAGACTTACGCAATTATATAGGGTTGAGGAAGGATGAGGAAAGGTCTTTTCGCTCTGTACGCCTATGTGCATAGATGACTTTTTCGTTACCTACGTATTACAGTAGCTAGATAGGAAGTTTTAAGAAACAGTAGAGAGAGTTATGTCAAAAAGATAATATGAATTTTTAGTCGGCAAAAGCGTGAGAGTTTATGCAACATTCTCCGTGTAGAACAGTGTGGTGATTTATTTCCATCACAATTCAAAAGTTAGAATTGATTACAACAATTGTCGTTAAAGTATAGAGGAAACGTCTCTTTTTAACTTGTTCCTCTCCAAAATTGCAGCAAGCGAGCCGTTGCTCAATCGGCTAATAGGCAATGTTGTTCTACCCAACGGCAGTCATTGCTTGTTGCGACATGAAGTTTACAGTTCTTAATATTCACAGCACTTTAATATATATATATATATATATATATATATATATATATATATATATATATATAAAACGGAATTATATATATGTATATATACATTTATATATATATAACGTTTTCATAACAGGTATATATATATATATTATATTATATATATATATATACCTGTTATGTTATTTCATGAAACTGATTAAACGAATATGCTAAGTGCTCAAAATCATCCTACTCCGATATCAATTATGTTTTCACTTATTTTTTTCATTTTTATAGCTTACGAGAGCGTTCTTTAAATGTTATCTAACGGCTGTTGTCGTTGGCAACGAGCTATGTTGTCCTTCATTATAGATAGCGTTCGTTTCTCACACTTCAAATAGCCCGGAAGTGGATCTTTCCAATCGCATCATTTCCTACTGCTGGCTTTGTCTCTTCCTTAACATATCTTTTTCTGTCATCACATTTCTCTAGTTTTCTTTTTGCATTTCTTTCATTCCCCTTCCTAATTCTCTCTTCATCTCCTCTATTTCTTTTCCTTCGTTAAAACCGGATTCGTTCGAGATGAGAAATTCAAATTTGAACGCTGAAGCGTTCATTTGTTCATAATTTGAAGCTGTGCCCTTTAGCTTGGTTATAATGTCGACGAACGCCGAGCGTTTCATATTTGTTTGCTAACTTCGAATAGTTATGTGACAAACGCTTAAAATAATTGTTCAATAAACACTCTCATTCTCTACTTGTACTTTCTTATCTTCATATATCATTCCAAGTCCATACTATAGCGCTCTTCAACATTTCAATTAGAAGCACATACTTAAACTCGTCTTCATTCTTCGATTATAGAATCGTTGTCTTTGCTTTTAAAAGCATCATTTGTCATGTTCCACCTCAGAAACTAGTTTGTTATAGAGGTTGTCTTAGATCTTTTTAGCCTCCTCAACGAACTAATGACGATGCGTAATGCTTTTTTGTGCTATTATGTTCAGTTTATTTAATTGTTAGGTACTGTTTTACTTAGCATTATGGTTAAGTATCGCTTATTGCGAAAATCGCTGTAAACTTCTTCGTCGAATGTTAAGCGTTTTCTTAAGGACACGCACGCCTGCTATAGCTCTTTTCGAATAGATCATTTTGCGCGGAAACGATCAGTAGAGAAAGAAGCGATACTTAGAGACGTATTTTTAAAGAATCCTTTTTTTATAAACATTCCGATAATAATGTTGGTTCGTTACCACATACCCAGCAACTTTACAATCCTTAACAATCGACTGTATTAGCGGCCTCCCGGCATGCGAAGTTTATAATTAAAATTTTAAAATTACCGATGAATCGGTGTTCCATACGGGAAATTCTTAATGCACATCCTACCACAGCATATGCTGTAGCAATTCCGTCTACCAGACTACCCGATCTCGTGAATTGCCAACAGTTGGTTCAGCATGTGCAATTGCAAAATCAGCCAACGAATAACTCCCCAAATCTGACATTACAAATCTGCGCTTTACGACCCGACCGGATGTTAAGCACTCCTAATTATGCACAATGTGAGACCATAATTATTTCAGAAGCTGATGGGTTGGTTTAAAATATTGTATAGGGATGTCGTCTTTATATAGTGTAGCAGTATTTTCCAAGTTTTCTGATTCGAGTTTGAACGATTCCCAAGTCCAAAGCAATAGAAAAACGCATTCGCACGCACACGCATGCCCACATATGCAACGGGACATATGATGCGCTTTGCAAATGCAAATTTGCAGGAGTGCATAAAAACGAGAGAATGGCGCATTGAATATTTCGAATCAGTTACGTCTTCTTTAATACTCACTGTATTAGTTTCATATAGAATGCTCTTTTATTTTGAGCTGTGCACAGCAGCGGAAATTGAATAGTTTAGAAAAAAGTTCAAAGTTTCGCTATGAGCAAATTTTCGATCACCACTGCTCGCTTATCAATTTATGAGCTGAATTGTGCGTTTTATGCGTTCACTTGCTGATACTACTTTTTCGTGCAAATTTGTGAGTATAGCTTACGAGCTTTCACGGCGTTGACTGCTTTGCATATGCGTCGAGAGTCGTCCTCTGTGCGATATGCAGCACAGCTTGGCCGTGAAGCGATCGAAGCAGAATATTTCGGTAAATACAACATAATTAAAGGCAACTACTAAATTAAACTTAAGATGCAGGCGTCTTTTTCGTAATTTTTGTTCGCTGCATACGTTTAAATTGTATTTGCATCAAAAATTGCCAATTTTCCCATCACCAAAATACTTTTCGCAAGGTTCTGGTGAATTAAAGATATGCCACAATATGCAAGACGAAAAATCAAACCACTGTTATTTTTCTTCTTTCCTTGGAAGAGGGTTTTGTGCTGTTACGATGCAGAGGATATATTTGAATTATGATCACTCAAAAATCGTTTTCGACTTATCGCCACCCAAACTTTTCATAAACATCTTTTTTCGTTGGACTAAACATGCATGAGAAATGCATACAGAAATGACCAAGCCTATATTACCATGCAACTATAGCTGATATGAACTTGTTTTTGCTAACTTATTGCGCAAAAGTTGAGCAAATTAAAAGTGTCTAACAATATAGTGAGAATCCTTTTTGGTATAAATGTATTACGGGCCGTTTTCTAACGAAAAAACGAAACCAAAAGTTGCTATCTCTCAACTATACGAAAACAATATGACCCTCTCATCATAATTCATTAAACTTTCACGAACGGCTCCTAAAACTTTCTCATGAATATTTGTCGCAAAGCAGTGCATTCCAAGCGAGCATCGTATAAAAGTGCCACGCTGTTTTGTGCTGCAACTGCTTCTTCGATGCTGAAGCCAAAAAATAAACCATTTTATTTCCGGGAGTTAATAAGCTTGGATTTAAGCTCGCTGTATTCGCACCCTAACCTAATATGTAAATAAAAGCTCGCACAATTTACATTGCCTTAAGCTGATCATTTTCACTTAAAACTTGCAATTTGTCTGCATGCGAGTCAGTTTATTTCTGAGCTCGCATTTTACCCGGTGATTAAGTTCGCAGTTAAATTCTCATCTTTTCTTCACTCGCTGTTCAACTGAAATTCCCATCCCTTCTCATTTATTGCACTTCTTCAATCGACATCCTCTTCCTCGCTCTAGCCCCCTCTCCTTCCCTCACCCTC
>JPKZ01003284.1:632066-648935 GCA_000803305.1 Toxocara canis | reverse complement strand
ATTTTAAAGCGTTTCTGTTGCGGGAGTCCAGGGATTGCATGGGCCCACCACACGTTTAGCATCTAACAGGCGCTCGTAAGGAGTGCCATGAATGAATTTACATAATACTTTGCAGTTCATTTCGCATGAGTGCGTTTACTGCAGCCTTTCGAATCGTCGAGCTTTATGAATACGTTCTTACGAAGTAATGAAGTGTACGAAGCGCATTGTGGTTCGTTTCTTGTAATATAAGGTCGAAGGAAGAAATATCTATACAGAGGGCACTTGTGATCAGCAATGGGCGTTTCTTGGAGGTTGTGTGCTTGGTATACAACTTTTTTAAAGAATTTCTCGAGTAGCGACTGTCCTTTAAGCCGCCCTTCAGACAACGATTAAAAATTAGCATATTGTGGGCCCTACACTGTACGTTTCTGTTTTGCTCAAGCTTGCAAATTGGCCCACTTCATCGAGTAGAAACAGGACGGTTTTAGGGAAGGAAGAATACAAGTTTGGAATGAATGGACCCTTTATTCGGGTGATACCTTCTGACGTTAAAAAATATTTTTTGCTTTTCTTTAGGATAACTTCGTTCGAAGGAATTGGGTGAGAGTGAGCTAGATATCTTTTGTTTGCTGATCATCTCAGGGCGCTCTTCAAAGCCTTCCTGCGTACTCTGTTAAAATCTTGTTTTCGCACAGAGTTTAGCTTCAGTTTTTTCACTTCTGCTACTGGGCGTTTGCTTTTGTTGCAGAATTGTCATCTCGATTTATGTAGCAATAAAGGGCAACAAAAATGACCTTGACTCCGGTCAGCCGAGGTGGAAAGAGGGAAAGTTCCGATGCTTGCAGGAGTCAATTCCTTCGCTAATTCCCTCCAAAACGAGACTGACTTCCACAGCTTGCCCACGACTGTTGTACTTTTTTCATCTGTCATCTATGAGTGACACCTGTAGTCGAGCGGAAGATTGACATGAAGGTAACTGCTTCAAAAACATTTCGCATTCAAGAAAGTTCAAAAAGTGTCATTCGAGAAGTTTAACACCCTTCCTGCCTCTACCCTTACGGACCTATGTGGAGTGATACATAAGTGCTGCTACTCACGGGTGACGGAGGTCGGCGTATGCGCAGGCCTGTTGGGGGTTGAGGCGCGTGAGCTGTTTTGGTGTGCGGTGATGGGGCTGCGCGGTGCCGCTCTCTAAGGTCACGTGTACGATGTCCGTTCCTAGCACTGAGGGCGGTCGCGATATTTTACCAGCAACCGCAACCGCAACCGACCGTCAAACTCTCCGCGCATACCCTCCACAACCTATCATTTTCTTGATCATGCATATTTCCACACCACTGCCTCTCTTCCTGCTTACCTGCTCCTCTCCCCATTTTATCATTACCGCAGAACCTCGAATAGAAGCCCTCTGCAATACAAGCACTATTTTGTGAGAGAAGAAGCTCTGCAAATATGGTTCTTCTGGGCGGGATTGTAATATATAAGATATTCTTGCTGAGGCTTTTTTTCTGTTCGTGTTATTTAGATTTCTCATTGTTCGTTTTTATCGTTTCCTTCTTAATGATTAATCCAGTGTATGCAGTAATATAGTGCACATATTCCTGTACTTTTTTTTTTCATTTCGCCGACCTGTCCATTCGTTCCACTAAACCATCCGTTGCAATAGGAAGCCATACAGTATTCTTCTACTACAGTATGAAATCCTACAGTGATGTTCTTCCGTAACGCGAAATTATGCGATAATCGCAGTAAAATTGAAGGCAAAGCGGGTGAAGGCTGGCGGTGGGTTGTTAGATGATAGGTATTGTTTGCTTTCGGTTTAAAAGTAAGTGAGTTGCTTCCAGTTTAAAATTGAATGAGTTCCACATTTTAAGTTAATCTCAACTTTTTAAAGTTAAGAAGAGAAAATAAACGCAGCACAGAAAATTGAAATGCCCGTTGATAAAAAAGCGATACACCAACTCGACAAGAGTAATAATCTTTCGTAGTTAGTGAAGCAGTAATAAAGTAAGAGTACGTATCGGTTTGTGAACTAGCCAGATGTGAAGTGAGAAAAGAAGGTTTTAAGAGAGAAGAATGGCTAGGATAGGATCTGAGGTGGTAAAGTTTTTTTAGATATGATGTCTCGGCCATTTGTCGTTAACATAAGCGTTGGGATTATAGTTGGGCAACGAGAACGGAGACATGTAGTAGTGCTGGAATCGCAAGCTTTTTAATAATCATTTACTTTTTTATACGCTTTTTTACTACAGAACTCGCTAAGCAGTCCAGATTTATTCTGACAAATCTACTACGTCCATTCATATACGTTAGCACAACATTAAGGGTTTATCTTCTTGTTTGCTTCAGAGTCGACATTTGTTCATAATTTATGCAAATTTACGAAAAGAAATTAGCCAGCGATTGTGTTCATCGTAATTTGTGCTTCATTTAAAATGTGCATCAAAATACGCATCCACTAGACGGTTATCGTTAACTTCCGTAGGTGGTGATGACTGTGAGATGATTTTCATTTTGACTTTAATATTTCAGCAGCGAACATCAGCGATACTCCACAACGCGTGAATTTGCGCGAAAGAACGTTGAGATGGAATTTGAAAGGTGACATATAAGACATAATTATAAGAAAGAGTATAATGAAGAAAAGAACGAGTATAAGACGTGAACAGTACGGTTTTGCCTTACAGATTTTCCTTAACAAACAAAGTCGTTTTGAGAAGTGCAAAAATGGAAATTGTCAAGCCTTTCAAAAATGGTAGCGATGTGATGCGGAAGTGGCTGAGATGAGAGAATAGATGACGATCCAAAAAAAGCGGAGACCGTTGTTTTGAACGCGAGCACGGTGCCGTTTGCTGGTTTGTACTGGTGCACGCGCACCAGCGGATTGTTTGTTGTTCAGGCGATTTGTTTTCTTTAGTGATTTATCTTCTATCTTCTGTGAACTTATTTCTCAATATTTGGCAATTTTTAATTCGCTGACATTTTCTTATTTTGGGAAATCTTTTGAAACAATTTTTGCATAAGTTTTGAAGTCCAATGTTACGATTAATTAGCATATATGTGATAAAAACAATATAATGTTTTTTTTTATACTTGCTGAATATGTTGACAGTGTGCGTTGTAAGGTAGATGGGTGGGGGGTGGGAGGAGATAAGCGAAGAGGTTTGACGCGATGTTTAACTTAAGAGATTTCTCGAAAAAGCTATCCCTTAAGGGCTTATGCGATAGCCTTTTGGACACAACGAAGAGAGAGCGTTTTGCTTTCAGCCATATTTGTAAACACGATGAATGTATGGTTACCGTTGTCGTTCGGCATCTAATCACTGAAAAGTGTCGAGTCCTCCTCATTGTATTGCCGCAGTTTTTTAACTGACACTAATTTTTTATCGAACATTATAGCTAGATGTTTTTTTTGTCGATGCGGTGCGTGTGCACTTTGTCCTTTGAAAGTATCAAACACCGTGTAATTGTTCACATAAGCTCCCCTCAAATTTATTCTCATTGGACGCGCTACTTGCAAAGAGGGAGCTAATTTTTCGCACGACTCCTCTTGAATTTAATCTCCCTCTCAAATTCAGCTCACCTCCACCACTCGTTCTGGCTAGCCGAAATACTATTGTGGTTTGAATTCGGACTGATGCGGCGTATGATTGTGCGTGGTTCATGAACTGATTTCAATCGTCATGACTTACAATATCCACGGCTATGGCTTAGGCTAAGCCACGGAACTTTTTTGTGTGTGAGTTAAGGGCGAAATGGGTGTAAGAGGCCGTGGTAATTTCTAAAATTGATCATTTATTATGCACAAGCATGGAAAACATGTTAGAAAAATAATTTTTAAAGTTTGTTTTATGTGTGGAGTAGTGCTCAAATGTGTGGTCACTATCATTCTCGTATTTCTGATAATGATTACTTGAACCTATCTTTCTCATAATGATTACTTGAACTTGTCTTTCTTAAAATGATTACTTGAGCTTGCCTTTCGCATAATGATTACTTGAACTTGCCTTTCGCATAATGATTACTTGAACTTGCCTTTCGCATAATGATTACTTGAACTTGCCTTTCGCATAATGATTACTTGAACTTGCCTTTCGCATAATGATTACTTGAACTTGCCTTTCGCATAATGATTACTTGAACTTGCCTTTCGCATAATGATTACTTGAACTTGCCTTTCGCATAATGATTACTTGAACTTGCCTTTCGCATAATGATTACTTGAACTTGCCTTTCGCATAATGATTACTTGAACTTGCCTTTCGCATAATGATTACTTGAACTTGCCTTTCGCATAATGATTACTTGAACTTGCCTTTCGCATAATGATTACTTGAACTTGCCTTTCGCATAATGATTACTTGAACTTGCCTTTCGCATAATGATTACTTGAACTTGCCTTTCGCATAATGATTACTTGAACTTGCCTTTCGCATAATGATTACTTGAACTTGCCTTTCGCATAATGATTACTTGAACTTGCCTTTCGCATAATGATTACTTGAACTTGCCTTTCGCATAATGATTACTTGAACTTGCCTTTCGCATAATGATTACTTGAACTTGCCTTTCGCATAATGATTACTTGAACTTGCCTTTCGCATAATGATTACTTGAACTTGCCTTTCGCATAATGATTACTTGAACTTGCCTTTCGCATAATGATTACTTGAACTTGCCTTTCGCATAATGATTACTTGAACTTGCCTTTCGCATAATGATTACTTGAACTTGCCTTTCGCATAATGATTACTTGAACTTGCCTTTCGCATAATGATTACTTGAACTTGCCTTTCGCATAATGATTACTTGAACTTGCCTTTCTTAAAATGATTACTTGAGCTTGCCTTTCGCATAATGATTACTTGAACTTGCCTTTCGCATAATGATTACTTGAACTTGCCTTTCGCATAATGATTACTTGAACTTTTCTTCATCGGGTTGTACTATGCCGTTTTTTAAACGTCTAATCCATAAGATTTTGCGCTGCTCTTCCCATCACATAGGACGAGACTTGGCCATCATTTGCAAACGACTTTTCTGGCTCGATTTCCTCAATTTTTGTTTCCTCATTCTTTGTTGGCTGACAACGAATTTCTTCCCAAACTTGGTTCTTTCTTCGTTTGACAACTATCAGGAAGATATTCTGTTTCACTTTTTTTTTTCAACTCGGAGCCGAGTTTTCCAGTCTGTTATCTCCCAAAGGAAGTCTTGTATGCGAGAGGGTCGTTCGTGCGAGCAGATACAATGATTGTTTGCCGCTGGCAATCGATTCCAACGCAGTGATGTTTTACATAGTTGGTTTTTCTCATTTGTAGACGAAGGGGGGGTTTTTTTGCGAGCGTTTCTTTTCCGTTAAATTTTGCTATGTGAATTATGTGACGCACAGCTGTCGTGTTAAACGTTCTATTCAGTGAAATGGTGACTTTTCCATTTTCCATTTTTCTTTCTCTTAAAATATAGCAAAATGCTCTTATTGGTTCAAAGAGCTGTAAACAAAATAATCTCTTAAGTACAGCTGCAAAGTCTCTTTAAAAGTTCCTCCACCTCATTTAAAAAAAAAAAATCAGGAAAAGAACGAAACGTTTGTGTTCAATGAATAAACACAATATGAAATTATGTTAAAGTTATATATACATATATATATATATATATATATATATATATATACATATGTATTGATAATGACCGTTTAAGAGGCACAGCTGTGGCGTTTAAGCCTGTAAACAGTGTTGTTCTTTCCCATTGTCACAAGGCTTGGCTATTGATGTACCATCAAAAATGTTTTCATTAATGTCACCACATACTCGAAATGGTCACGCTTAGTTGAGACAAATGGAGGTCAACACGTCTGGGGAGTGCGCAGCATTTCACCATGCCGTCTCATAATTGTGACTTGGCACAAAGTGTTATGGACTGACTGTTCAGTGCAGTCCTGCGCTTTTATAATGTTAGGCCTTTAGCCATAATTTCGGTAACTTGATTTAAGTACGTTCTCTTATCTCACTTACGAAGATTCCCAAGTGGCTGTTTGACCAAATGGAGGTCGCATTGAAGCAAAGTTGACATGCGTGCTGGTCTTTTGAGAAATACAAGGCTTTACTGTACGCAAAACTGTTGCACGCATTTCTTTAGAGGATGTAACTGTTTTGATCAAAGCGTGTGTAATATCCTGGAGGTTAGTGATTCCGATGTAAGAGCATAGAGGTTATGCGTATTCTGAACCATTGCATATACTCTTCTCATGGAATCGATGTACATTACATGCCATATGCGCCTTTTTCCCGACGTCACATAATTATATTCTAAGTGTGTCCACATCAGTGGAATATACCAGCGGTGCGTCTATGGGAAGTTACTCCGATAAGCGGGCGAAGATTTTTTGTTAGGTGATATGCAATATTCGAAGTTGATGCAAATACAAAGATACCCATAAAAGGTTCTCGATTTAATATGACTGGGAAGGACAGTTGCTTCAGCTTCAAATTGTTTAAGGTTGCGGTATGCCATCAAATAATTTAGGTGCACTGTGCTAGAGTGGTTGTGCAACAACTGTTGTGTGCACACTGCTATATAATTGTATGCGTAGAGCTAGTTGCACATTTACGCCGCATAACTTTTGTTCTCTGCGCCTTCGTTACGTACATATAGAGTGCACTTTGCATCCGTCCACTGATTGACTGATGGTCGTGAACAACGCCAGTAAAAAAGGTGCGTGGTGGAATTGGATTGCAGCGAAATTCCTAAGTGTGGACGGCTTTTTTTTTCAGTGTTTTTCCTTATTCTACAAGTTGGCAAACCTCCCCATATATTAGGTTTCAAAGAAAAGACCATATAGTTTATTTGGCGAACTGAAACTGCTAAATATAATTTTATATAGGTCATAATGCTGTTTGAGGTTACGCAGTAAAACCATGTCGGTATCACGAATCTCGCCTTTCATTTTCTATCCGGATAGAATAATTGTGCCATAAAGAACATTACGCATTAGTGGAAGTTGTGCAGTTAATTAACACTGTTGTTGACCTTTTACTTCCAAATTGGCTGCTCGCTTCTGCGAGAAGTGCTGTACCGCTGCCAAGAAATTACAAATTGTTTGTGAACGTTAATATAATTTTCTCTTGAATTATTAGCTCGATTGGCGTAAATGAAAATCGTCATCCTTCATTCGTCTATCCCCATAGCATGCTTCCTATATTCATTTTCAATGAGTCATACAATCGCATGGTAACGATCATTTTTCATGATTAAAAGGTAATTGCAATACCGTGTTTGTTGCCCTGTTGAATATGGCATAATGTTAACACAGCTATGAGACGGGCGGACATTCGTCTGCTGTCTAGACGAAACGGGCCGCCGTGAGAGAAGCGATGCAGTAGCCCTGCCTCATCGTTTGTAATGATGGCGCCGTCTTGGGGTTTCTTCTTGTGAACGCATTTTTTTTCTTCTTTTTTCTCTTTGTTCTCTCAGCATTCTTTTCCTCATTCTTCACAACGCTGTATTTTATGTCTTGCAAGGACGCGATTTGGAAGTGGCCTTGTTATATGAGACCGCTTGTGGTTATATATTAGGAACGCTGTTGTGGCGATTTATCAGCGCTAAAGATTCAGTTCATATTTGGTTAATTTTTTTCTTGGTGGATGATTCACGGACACTTGGTCTACGCGAGTAGTTTCCATGTGTCCCTTGTCTGAACTCCGCAAAGCATGTGCCCATTTGTGTGTACCACTTGCGTCGGGAACGGATTTCCTAAAATCAGTTGTTCTTTAATATTTTATCAGTAGCGATCGAAAGGGACACCAAAAGCCGATGAGGTTTCAGACTTAGAAAATGATGGTTTTTCATTTTCAAATTTATGTAACGATGTGAAATTTTAGTTTAACTTCATTTTTATAAGTACAATTTGTATTTCGTATGGGCAATAATTTAATTAAAGAAAGGCTACTTGGAAAGAATTTAAGAGTTTACAGTATGAGGAGATATTTGAAGGCCGCTGTTTGTTTCGGTGCAACCTTTACCGATTTTTTTTTTTTGAATTGAGGAGTTAAAATTTTTGCGAAGTTTTCTTTTCTGAAATTCTAAAAATTCTAAATTCTAAAAATTTTCTTTATTGAGAAGTTAATGAAACGGTGGCCATGAAGTCGACAGTGTCCAACATGATTGTTTTATAAACCAAATTTCGAAGTCCACATTGATCATGAGAGTTTGTGCGTGCAAACATCTGCGCGTTTAATTTTCTGTTACGTCGTTCATTTTTAAGTAGTTGTAAGAAGATGGGCTTATATCAGTGCATAGGGTCACACTAACATAATAGTACATTACTTTGGTAGTGTGCTAGTTGGAAGGTAGCAAAAATACGTTGTTCTCAAGGTACAGAACACCCCAGGGTTTGTGTGAAGGTACATTATTGTGCAGCATGTCAGCTCTGAATATGCTCAAAATGCTTTTCTAGCTTCTTTTATCATCTTCAACAATAATCTTCATGTTACCTGTCTTAGCAGTTAATGTTTCGTTTCATGCACGTCCAAATATCATTGATGCGGATGCAAGCGTTTTAAGATTAGGGAGTATCAACGTTAATTTATTATAGCCAGATATCATATGCGCATTATGATGTTGTACTGCCGCGGTCATGGGCATAAGCTTAAAGTGGTACATTTGCGATCGCATCTGTTCTTCAGGCATTGATGAAAATTTTGCTTCATTTTCTTTTGTTTTTGATTAGGCAAACGTTTATTCGATTTGTGAGAGTGCCCACAACTGTTTATTCAGGAATATGGCTCATTCGAACACCAAACGGCGAGTTTTATGCATCCTTTTTTGCTGATCACTTGTGTTTTACTATCAATATTTCTGATTTTGTTATCCCAGCTCAGTTGTACCATCCACCAATTCGTTCTTCAATCGCATGTGAATTGCGATGTGCACTTTCTCATGCCATTCAATTTGTATCGTAGTGGTTAAATGCTTTGCAATGGTGTCACTGGTTTGCGGTACGATTGCTTTTCATCTTACTGCGATTCTTCTTTAAATTTTCATTATTTTCATATGCCCATTTCGGGGGGTACTTTTCATCTTAACAATGAATTGTTATATGAAAAAAAAAAGGTTTAGTAAAGCTTATTTGGCTTGAATCAGGTAAACTGTTCTAGACCACAAATCATCCTATTAGCCAGTAATTGATTCGCTATTTTTAAAATCATATCTCGGTTCTTTTAGTTCTTCATAATATTTAAGGCACATAGCGGCGTGCTTTCGGAATCGCTTGAATGGCTTCTAGGCCGCTCAACAGTAAAACCATTGCCACTTCGAAGGAAAACATATCCGTTCGATTAAACGTTTCTTTCTTCAAATTTCATTTCTTTAATTATCTACCTGTTACCTCCATGTTTAAGCTAATAACACTCGATGGAAAAAATTAACGAGGAACCCAGCTGCCTCCATAAGTTCCTCTTATTTCAGTGCGATCGGTACAGAGTATCTGTGCGTAAAAGTCAATTTTCCGGTGAAGGAAATCGAAGCTGTCCTTACAACGTGACAGACGGAGAGGAATTTCTTTGATAATATACCTGTTAAATCAGTATTTAAGATAATAACAGGGCCTGATTGAGGGCCAGAATCACTGTTAATTGGGACAAAATTGGCCATTGCCATTAGACTTCCCAATAGTTTAGAGGGAGGGGGCTTACATCCCGTGTTTCACGGTACCGTAACCTTGTTTTATCAAGAAATCGATTTATTCAGGGACATGATTTGATAAGGTATCTAAGAGTGGGAGCTGATGATGAGCGTGAAGTGTACCCTGCAGTTCCGCACATCTGGCGTCAACGGTGGGGAGTCAGTGTGCGTGGTGTAACCCTGCAGTGTGTGTGCTCCGTGCATTTCGCCCCTCTGCAGCGCTCTTCCGTCCGTTGCAGCTGTCTAGCGTTGTGGAAATCAGTTCGGCCGTTGTCTTGCAGGATGAGCGAGCTTTGCTAAATGTGTCTTATGTGCTGATTTCACTACTCTGTTTCATTGTCTCATCTCTGAGCATTTCCTTTTTTACAACAACGATTGTGGTTGCTTTTAAACGGTTACTGGTCTTTGTTTGTTGAAGGCAGAGAGATGGCAAGGGAGGGGAGGGGGAGAATTAATGTGCTTTTCTAGAAGTTCGTGAAAATTCGTTCTGCTGTTTAAGTTCGCGAGCATACATGTTTGGCTGCACACTTCGCTCATTGTTCGGCCAGTTGCGGACCTGCAGAATGTAATGCTTAGTAAATTGTGACCCGATTTTTCTGTTGCAGCTAAAAATATACAGCGTTTTGTTGTGCTAATATGCTAGCTGTTTTATTTGCAACAATAAAGTACAGTTTTGCAACGCTCTTGCTTGTTAGTATACTGTAATTTTTTAACATTAACAGGGATTCCTCGTTAAAATTTTTCGTATTTAATGCACTGCCTCAAAAAAACCCGTAGAGTTTCTTTTGAATTGATGTGGGCAACGTCAATCAGTATTGCAGTGATGTCAGGAAGTTGAGTTTTGGCCGTATCTCTTGGCATGACAGGAATTATCCATGAGTTGTCGCTCATTAAAGCGTAGCGAATAAAAATTCTTCACAGCATCCTGATGAGATATTGCAAATGGTTTAGTATCATTTAATTAAATCATTTGTAGTATCTCATTGTTTGAAACATTTACTTCCGGCGAGTCGAAATTTTGCTGAATAATATATAACACAAATAATCATTAAAGCTTTACAGTGTCTTAACCAAATTTAATGCACTAGCGCTAATTTCAAATTTCCATTGATACTCATGGAATTGCGAACGTTTATGCTTTATAATAATGCATTCTGCTAGCGAACATTTCCGTCTACATTTATCTTAGTTCTTAAATATATTTCGAGGGGTCTCAGCAAAGTTCTTCTGTGATTCATTGGAAACAAATTCAACGAATCATATAAATTAGAACAATTTCTGTTTGCTTAGATAGAAATTAATTTGCAACCACCACAGAATTAAGCGAACTCGATTTGTGAGGAAGAATCAGCACGAAGCGTTTAACTGTTTTTAATTCATATTTAAAATTTCTAGACATTTAGACTTGGTTCTTTATGATACCTGGTCGTATATGCGTACTGCAAAACTTTCACAATGCTTTGCCATGAACTCGTTTTCGAGGCTATTATCGCCTCAAAAATGTGTTACAGAATCTTGACGAAGTTTTTTGTTTGTGAATGCCTCATTGTCTATCGCAAGTTCACAGAAAAACAGCAGTGGAACAATTTTAAAAAAAATTTATTTTAGCATTGCTTAAGGTTTTTGTTGCACTTACCTGCCAGTAATAAATTTGCTGTTTCATAGTTCATCGTCGTCTTCATCCTACTGGCACTACAGTTTGGCATCATTAGAAGCGCTTGCTTATCAGGGCGAAAAGCGTGAAACCCCCACATGTGATGACGATAGTCGGTATTATCACTAAGTGATGAAATTGAGTAATAAGTAAGAACTGTTTGTCGCATCCGCCCTATTTCATTCTGTATTTCTTTCTCGATATCTGATATCTGAACAGTACGTAGTTGACGTTCAAAGCAAGGGAAGGGCCAAAACCCAGCGAACAAAACTTGATAAGTGACGGTCTCAGTTGTTTTTATGATGCGCAGTCGAAATGATGGCCGGAAATGTTCAAATGTCAAACTTGAATGGCACTAAGCAAGGCAGTGAAGGCTGCCACAAATTTAGAATATTAGAGGCCCGAAAACACAGCTATTCGATCTTTTATGCAGTCCGGAGCAAGCTATAGAAAAGAACGTTGGCGCTTCGTCACTGTTCAAAATTTTTTCGAATACGAATGCTGTATCGCTCATAGCCAACTGTGATTACCTGCCGGCAAACTCGAATGAAATCACCAGGTTGTCTCATTACTTCATCGTCAGTTAAACATCGTAAACTCTTCATGACTTACTGGAAGAAAATGAAACATGAGGAATGGAATTGATTTTTGTTTTATTTTGCATTTTCTAATAGTGCGTAGACCTTAGGAGGCGAATGATGAGCCAGGTAATTAATTAGTGAGCAAACCTAACACACATCGGACACCAGAGCTGATGACAAGAATAAAGAGAAATTAATGATGAGCACAGAAAGTTGTTGACAAAATTAATGATGAATAGAGAACTTTTGAAGAAATTAATGACGAAAATAACAAATTTCGTGCAGTTGTATGGGAAATGATTGTTATTAGGGGCGAAAAGAGAACCAGTAAACAGTATGAAATTGAAATAATGCATCGAGAAGCACGAAAAGACACTAATCAGAAACGGCCGTTCTCCTCAACATCGCATTTGTGGTGGGAAGATTAGCGGTAAATTTGACTCTTTAGAAGCGACACGCAAATGACGGGTCGATAATGTGGCATTTTCAACGCTTTACTTTTGGCCGATAACTGAAATTTTTTTTGCGAATTATTCCTCTGATGTATCGAGGATTATTCGATTGCTTGCGTCGTGGGAAATTATGCGGAGAAAGGAGATCTGTATATGACGTAAGAATAGGGCGTATAAATTTTGTACACTTCACATGAACTCAATGAGATTTTCAGTGTGCCTATATTTTGTAATTTTTGCGATATAATTGCGCCAAAAGCAAACAGTGTATAGAATTTTCTCTTTTTTACTTTCTTTTCTTTTTCCTTTTTTTTTTCAAAGAAAAACGCGATTGAAGTGTACAAGAACAAATGAACTTTTACACCGCTCTTCTTATCGTCAGCAATATTGCATGATCATGCGTTCAGTAGGTCCAATTAATTACCAGTGTTGCCTTTTTGACATTACTACCATGTCCTTTTTGACATTATTTTTTGCCTTTTGACATTACTATAATGTCCTTTTTGACGTTATTTTTATTTGTCCCGTCTTATAGTGGCTAGAGGATCGTTTTTAATATGGCGCATCATTAAATTTGTTTATGAAATGCGTAATAGCCGCATTTGGTCTCGTATCAGTCTATCGCATAAATCGTTGTAACCTTTTTGGATGATGAGATTTGCCTAAACTTTGCTTTGGCTTCCAAGTGCATTCTCAGTTGTCGAAATTTGTCGATGCGCGTGTTGAAGACCTTGCCCTTAATCACAGAGACGGTGTTATATAGTGTGCTGTATAGCTTCTTAGTTAGTGAGTACGGTACAATGCAAACATTTGCCGTCACCTAAATGCCGAATCACGGCAGATAAAAGAAGTTTTACCGCAGTCCACAGAAACGATAAAACAAATGCATAAATGGCTTTGGTAATAATCAAGCGAATGAGAAGCGTAGTAGCGAGGAATTGGAGACGTGATGTGCGGTCGAAAAATTTATTTTCCAATGCTGTCTCTCTGAAGTAGCAGCAGTCGACTAGAAGACCGGAACCGAGGGGGGCCCACTATTGCTGAGGTCACAAAATGCACGTGGGTACAATAAATAATTGAAGTATAAGCCATCGAACGCACAAGTAAACGAAAAAGATCAGCAAAAAGTGCAGTACGGACTCACAGTCTCTGAACGAGTGGGACTTTGGTTAGCGCGTTGCGATTGATGCGAGCAGTTAGGTAAGAAGGTGATGCGCCCGGTAGTGCCTTCCGGTGACAGTGTCTTTTCTTCTTTTCTTTTTCGCATCCCATGCTCCGTACATGCGGCCAATGTCTCTTTGCATGCGCACGTGCATGTAGTGGAAGTGAGCAGTTGGGAGG
This sequence comes from Toxocara canis, assembly GCA_000803305.1. Classification (NCBI taxonomy): domain Eukaryota; kingdom Metazoa; phylum Nematoda; class Chromadorea; order Rhabditida; family Toxocaridae; genus Toxocara; species Toxocara canis. The sequence continues at coordinate 635,247 of JPKZ01003284.1, read as the reverse complement.
AAGAGGTCATAAGAGATTCGGTTCGAATAAAGAACAGAGTGGCACCGCAGCAACCGATAATTTTCTAACCAGCAAACCGAGCGAACTAAGCGACAACCTCTTTATGGCGCATGTACCAACCGCGTGCCAACAGACATCGATCTTTTCGACTACTCAGCTGAAACGTTTTTGGGTGATTGGATATCTTACGATTATTCCAATGTACTTTGACGACAGCCACTACCACTGACTGTAGTCGTATGGCATCGGTTGTCTCCTAGTCTACCCTCTATTATTGTTTTCTTCATATTTTACCATTCCGTTTCATCCCTCTCTTAGGTTTTTGGTCGTTGCTGGAACGGACATAAATTTTATTTGATCGTTCTGTTTTGTACGATGACGCTTTAAAATTTTTGTCGCAATATTATGAGACTATCGGAACGATGTAAAGCCAAAATGTTTAGTTCATATGTATTAGGCACGAATTGAGTGGGCGCGGTACGTTTGTTGAGTGGGAAAGCAACTAGTTTATATGATTTGTTTAGTGCAGTGCGGCTGCTAATGCGTTGATGGCTGCTGAAACAGGCAGTCTTTAAATGAGAGCAGCACATAAAGCGGTTTCAGATTCAATCAAATCAACTTTTGAAACTTCTACAAAAAATTCGTTCATTTTCAGGACGACATTGTTGCCCTCTCATTCATTTTTTCGCCACTATCTTTCTACCTGCACTGCTGCACCTGTACCAAGTACAGCCTAAAACCTGCACTATCTCTACAAAATCAAGCCTCTTAATACGTGCGGAGGGCGAATAGGAAGAAAAACTCTGTTTCCAAATGCGCTGTTTGTGGAATTTATGTCGTTATGCTCGTCTAAACGTCTTGCAAAGACGGGCATTTCTAAGGCACTAATTGATTGGCATATAAATGCCGCATTTGCGATATCCCAGCAGGAATCGTTTTTTGTTTTTTTTTTTTAAACAGAAGAAATGCAGAAAACCTGCACGTATTAATCGGACTTCGCATTTATGAATTAAATGTAATCGTTTTCGGTAATTTTTGTTCCGATTGCACATCACCTTCTCCCAGCATTCAAATATGGCTCAGCTAATCGATCTGCAAGGTTATTAGAACCAATGTCTCTTCTTACAAATCGACAATGCTGGGTACGCGAATTGACACAATGTGTATTGTAGACGTATGAGCGCACTAAAGTTTCGATGAGTTCAGCTGTCGTTTCAATTACCGATTATTCGCACTAACACAATGCACTTACTATCTGCATACTTCAAGTGCGCCTGTTTCTTGTGTTTATTACTCTCAAGTGCGATAATCTTTGTCTCAGAGCACTTGTTTCTTCTTTTTTTCTTTCGGTCTTTTCTGGTGCCTGTTTTGCGTGCGAGACTGTGGATTAATTAAGTGCTGTTATTATCGTTTTATCCAGTTTTAATTAAATGCGCATAATGCTTCGGTTTTCTTCCTGTGCTAGGTATGTCAAATTAGAATGTGCAACAATTGTGAAGTTTAATGCATTGTATAAGACGTAACTTACAAATGGCAAATAAAAAAAAGGCAAATCTGCTATCGGATCTCATGAATGGGATACGATACCAGAGGTGCCAAGCAACTGAGTGCATGGCACCACCTACACTAGTGACCGTAGTATATACCGTCGTTGTCCATGGTTTTGCGGCTAATTAGTTTTCTCATCCTAAGTGAGCTTTTACTGAATGAATATATGTGATTACGATTACCGAGACGAAGGGGCGATATCCTTAAACCGTTAAGTTCATATCCCGACGAGTGTAACTCGCCAGAAACGATTTCACGGTAAAGGTGATTTATTGGCAGTTTCTGCTACTATTTGAGCGCAACAGTATAAAAATTCCCATTGGTTCAGATACTTCGATCGATAACGTTAGAATCATTGAGTGGGAGTCTAAGACGTGAATAAGACGCCCCTTCTCAGCGATCGATACCCGGAGATAGCACTCAGCATTTCTAACAATCCCTTTCCAACTTGTTATGGTGCATGCTTGGATGTGTGCTGTGCACAATCGTAATTGCAAAAATGCATAATGTCTTCAGAGCAAACATTTGTGGAAGGAGAGTGTGTGCTTTGGCAAATTTTGGTCAGTTTGTTCACTAGTTTATTGTGCAAAGTTGTAGGCCGAAAAAATCGTAGTGTATCCAAGTAAACATTTGTCGACAGAGAATGGCAAAATGCTCGTGCAGAGATAGAAACAGCGAAAAGGTGCTTTAGCTTTTGTAGTGTGCTATGAAAGGAGAGTGCGTTTGCGTTTAGTCGTGATTATTTTCAATGTGTACTGTTCGTTGCTCTTTGAGCATCAACGTTATTTTCGCCTATTTTGAAGTCCCTGAATCATGCTCACTCGAACCACCGCTTTCCTCGCGGCAGACCATCGCCGGCCTACCACTTATAGCTGCTACTCAATTTCTGATGGCAGAATTTCGCGTCACTTCTCGTCCAATCATTCAGCGTTAGGGCAATAGCGTTTTGATGGTAAAAGCGTTGATTTTCTTTGAGGCTTATTAGGCGGCTCTGTTATAGCATTATTCGTAGGTATAACGTGATCCATATAATAGTAGAGATTGAATATGAGTACCGTATGCAGTGGTGCTGGTGCAGTAAGGGATATATACTGACCTTTCACGCTGATCCGAGATGGTATGTGATAAAATAGTAAAATTCGTTTCTTCAAAGCAGCTAGCTCGGTTTGGGGCTTTAGCTGCTTGCGTGCAAAGTAGCACATCTATCTTTATGGTTTCACTTTTTGGCTACAGCTTTGCTTCATCACGATCTATTTTCGCTCATTTGGCAAATTTTTTTCGTTTGATTATTGAACTCATAACCTTCCGATGTCCTTATCGAAGTAGGTCTCGTTTTCCTTATTTTTTTCTACCTCCATGCCACCGTACTGAAGCAGTTCCGCGCAGAGGAAATTTCGGCAACAAAAATGTACGAAAAGGGAGTGTTAATAGACCGATCTCTTCGTATAGAACGACTGTTTATGTGTAACTGCTCCAAACCAGTGTCTGAAGCGCTAAGATAGTCACATTTCTTTAATGTAGAAGCACTGGATAACCGTCCTAGGAGGACGATTTCAAATGAAAGAGGATTAGAGAGAAAACAACAGGAGTGCTGATGATTAGTTCTAGATGTACTATCTAAAGCAATATATCC
>JPKZ01003284.1:608228-631650 GCA_000803305.1 Toxocara canis | reverse complement strand
CAAATAGAATGTTTTTCAAAATTTTATAAAATTTTTAAAGAAATGCACAGAAAAGTTTCGTTCGAAGTTGTACGATGCATTGCGAATTTGCGATAAATAAAGCGACAGTTAATGGATGAGCACTGGGCGATGAATGAAACATTTTTATCATTTTTTAAATTAAATATGGGCATTAAGGATTTTTCTTCGATTCAGAAATTTTAAATTAGCTGAAATGATGAAATGTGCAAATGTACGAGGAGAACTGAATGGCTAGCAGTAAGAAGGAAGCAAACGGCGTTACGCAAAAACGTTTACAGCAAATCATCTATGCACTAAACGCCTCCAGCAAAACGCCTTCACGAGAAGTCGCTGTTAAAATACATGTCTCCACGGCAAGACATCCGATGGACAACAAAAAATGCCCAACAAAACATCCCGACGATTAAAAGTCGAAAAACCCAGATGGCAGTGCGCTCCTAACAAAACGTCGCTCAAGAGTAGTACAAAATTCATACGTTGCTGATTATCTTTCAAAGCGTACTTTGTTTGAACTTGTTGTCAGCAACAGCTCTTACAAATTCCGCCGAGGTTTTGTCGTCTCTCTCAATCGTTTTCATTAATCCGAGAAGCTCTAAGGTAACGAACGGATTTTGAGGCGTTTGCTGTGCTTAACGTGCAGTCCATTACGTGCGGGTGGCAATACAGCGCAACCCATGGCGCACTACGCATAATGCGCGTTTTCCAACTGCTCTAACTTTTTCTAAGTCAAATGTGTTTTTTCTATAGTCATCTCATCGATCACAAAGAATGTGTACGAAATATTTCTACGTGTTTTGACAATTTTTGCAATTTTTCAAAACGATTACGATAATGCTGCATGCGTTTCGTATGCTTGTTTTTGTCTTTCTCTTCGGCGGTTTCAACTGCAGAACAACTGAAGCTAGTTAAAACTCTTGGAGCACCTTCTGTGTCCTGTTTCAGCCCAGTGGTTAGTCGACCCGGTGGAAGTTATACCCCTTGAAAATGTTGAAGATTTAAATGAGTGATCGAGCTAGATGAAATTTGAATTTTTATCATTTGTAAGCGGTTTATGAAACCGATTGGTTCGCTAAACTGCCCGCCATGCCAGCTCCCTCACTTGCATTGACGCTTTTTTTAAAAAAATTTTCCATATGCCACTTCCTCGTGACGGAAAAAATCGCGATTTTGAGGGATCCTTTATCTCAGCTCGTCATTTTCGCAGATAGTTACTGTGACATGTTTGGAGAGTATTCGAAATATCGGGAGTTCCCAGCGATGGATTCACTATTAGCGAACTTTGTCTTGAGAGCTAAGGTGTTATTTAAAAGCGCTGTCTTGTTGAACAAACTCCTCATAAATCTGCCTGTTATATGCAAACTCCACCAAAATGCGAATATATGCCTTTTAAGACTCGAGAGTAAGTGCTTGGGAACTGAAGTACTTGGATGCATAGGCTGGGCACAAAGAGTAAACCTTTTGCTACCCTCCGTCACTGATAAGTAATGGGATTAAAAGGTTGTTTTCCCTTTACGCTGGAGGATTCAAAAACTGCGAGTTTTTGATATCCTTAATGGATAGGGTCGTCGTAAAGAGTAGAACGGGGTCCTCCATACGAACTTTTCTTCCGAACAGGTGAGATATTCAGTCGACTATTCTTAAACTGACAAGACTAGAAGTACTGGCGAAGAGATAGTCTGAGTCTTCTCTACCATAGGAGACAGGACTTATTCTAAAGAGTAAAAAGTTTCGAAAGAGCAACCTGCTATCTGTAAACGGGATGCCGCATGAGTGCGCCAAATCGGGGTAGTTTTATGGCGGTTGTTTCGTTAAGGAGATCCTCCGCAGGGCGTTTTATGATGGAGACGTTTTTTTTTCATAGAACTCGGCTTATTAAGGCCGAAAGAGAAATAGGACACGTAAAACTTGGAGGCGTCGTAGTGTGGCGAAGGAATGTCTCCCATCAACGAACGGAGCAAACGGAGAATAGTCAAATACATTGTAGTACTTTGCGATCATAGTAGCACAAAAACGTGAAAAATCAAATCTCAAGAACCAAAATCTTTACAGCTTATTTTGTCTTAACAAAAAAAGTATACGTGACAGCTATCTTTGTGAAGTTTTGCCGACCAAACTTTACAGTAGCCGTCCACACATTTCCTTTATTTCGGTGCTCATCTATTGTTGTTGTTGTAGCAGTAATAGTAGTAGCAGTGAACTAATTATTATTTACACCTATTATATGCACCGTAACCAGTAATTTTTTGAGAATCGTCCACTGCTGTCCACCACTGCTGTCCAATTTTTAGTCATTCCTTTTTGTAAATTGAAAAATAAACAGATAAATTAGTGTATTATGCGTAGCATGTATAACAACTGATGTCTTAGTAAATGATATTAAGGTTGTTTTTAAGCGAAATTTGTTAAGGGAGCTCAATTCGTTGTGGGATAGCGCGAAGGGTCATCCTGATATTTCTTTCCTTTTTCATGTCTTCTTATAAGTCTTGAATGCGAAGGTGATCAAATGCAAGAGATGTTTCCCTCTTCCTATAAAACTCGCTATTATTGCACAACTATTTCTCCACAATCATTTGTAAATGGGTTTCATACATTGAAGCGTTTTATGCCAGATCACCATTTTATACAATTTCACATTTTCCTCTTTAAAGGAATCTTTCAAATTAAAAGAAAAAGCGTTTTATATACGCAAAATTGATTTTATGTCAAAAATTTTCGGTTGATTTCAACAACTCGAACTCTCAACCATTTCATCTTGACGAGTATTTTTTCGTTACGCATGTGCGATCGGTCGGTCGGTTTAGGGTGTCCGTCCGAGTGAGATGTGACGTGTCCATGTGTGCGAAACGTGACCAAATTCTTCGCGTATATTCATACCGCTTTGTGTCCTCCACTTCTCTCCAATAGTCTAGTTCATTCGTGCACTCATAATCGTTATTTTTTCTTCAATTCGCCATCGTCACGATGTCACCCATTTTTTTTGGCACCAAATATACACCCGACTCGTGAGCTGTGAAAATTTCCTCTGAGTTCGTCACAACGTATTATAAAAGAAATTACATCCTCACTGACGTCATATACAGGTAACTCTCCTCATATCTCTCGCTTGTGAGTTTCGAGTTTGTCGCATTTTTACTCGAGCTACCGTAATCTCAAATTTTTCTATAGGAGTCAACGCGTAAAGGTCAAGCCCGTCTTGAAGGTTTATCATGAGTTCGTATCAGCGAGATATATGGCTATAAAGTTGCCGAAAAAGCAAAAAAGCCACTGAACGATTCAGACCAAAAAACAGACGCCGTAATGCGAGAAAAAAAAATGAAAATTTAGGAGCGGAAATGTTTTAAGAAATCCAAAGCACACCTGATTATTAATGATTTTCATTTGCAGTGTCCTTCCATTTTCTGAGAGTGCATGCTCAACGAAGGTTTATGTAGCGTTCCAAAATAGGGGATGTATCGTTTGTGTTGTGCGTGCTTACGTGATCATTTCTCGCATAGTGTTTTACTGCAGTACTTCCATGGTTTTAAAAAATAGGTTGGGGTGTTTGCATGATTGTTTCTTGCCATTTATCTCTAATGCGTCGTTTGTATTCGAAAAAAATGTTATTGAAATTCCTCTAAATAATTACTGAACTGCTGAATCAATCAGTTATGAGGGTGTAGGTCTTTTGTATCCATCGTTTACGGATTTGTGGACAGCCTTACGATGTCTGTTTTTTTACCTACTTTACTTTTGAAAGTTCATTATTTCTATTGCTTTTCAGCCTTTTTTCCCTTTTGCCTGCATGGTTTTGAAAGTGTTAAGGGTTTGTACCTTTGGTATGTACCTTTTTATAGTAGGCTGTTTTCATAATTCAACATCACACTTGTCTCGTTCAATTTTTTTCGATTTTTGGTCATTGAAATATTCTCTATAAGGGCTTCTCACACCTGATTATTAATGATTTTCATTTGCAGTGTCCTTCCATTTTCTGAGAGTGCATGCTCAACGAAGGTTTATGTAGCGTTCCAAAATAGGGGATGTATCGTTTGTGTTGTGCGTGCTTACGTGATCATTTCTCGCATAGTGTTTTACTGCAGTACTTCCATGGTTTTAAAAAATAGGTTGGGGTGTTTGCATGATTGTTTCTTGCCATTTATCTCTAATGCGTCGTTTGTATTCGAAAAAAATGTTATTGAAATTCCTCTAAATAATTACTGAACTGCTGAATCAATCAGTTATGAGGGTGTAGGTCTTTTGTATCCATCGTTTACGGATTTGTGGACAGCCTTACGATGTCTGTTTTTTTACCTACTTTACTTTTGAAAGTTCATTATTTCTATTGCTTTTCAGCCTTTTTTCCCTTTTGCCTGCATGGTTTTGAAAGTGTTAAGGGTTTGTACCTTTGGTATGTACCTTTTTATAGTAGGCTGTTTTCATAATTCAACATCACACTTGTCTCGTTCAATTTTTTTCGATTTTTGGTCATTGAAATATTCTCTATAAGGGCTTCTTTTTTTTTTTTTCAGTGTACGACGAGGATTTCGCCTAGAGTAGGAGAGGGAGTGCTGTCGAAAATCTTGTTCCTAACCGGATTTTATGGCACTGCGCTTTTACGCGGGCTGTTTTGTTGCGAGACGAGACGAGATATGGCTCAGACGTCTCTTTCAAAACGTTTGGTGGCACTGGTCGTCTGCTCATTCGGTTGTTATGGCCTTCCAACTACGACAACCCCGTAACCCCCCTTTCCCGCATCCCCCATCCATCCTCCCCTTCCCTCACCGTTCACTTCTAGTCCAGACTTGACTTATCTAGATCTTCTGAGTTCTTTTTTTTTGCTCTGGCCAGTTTTCGATTCCCATCCTTTTTTCTCGTTATTTATTCTTGATCTACTGTTATTCGATTGCATGCCATTTATCGTCTCTTCCCGTTTCCACTCCCGTAACCTGTCAATGATTTTGTCAATGTTTGTGAGTTTTGTGTATTACCTCGGACATATTACTTGAAATTTTAAAAATATAACAAGGGGTTTATATCGTTTCTAATAATTTATCGCGTGCATCGGAGCAGTTAAATAACACTATGAAAGAATGTTTGACCGTTTCCGGAAATAAGCGAGTCTGAGAAGCGGTCTGTTTCCGTACGTGGAACAGAGAATTGAAAGAGGGGGTCCTTTATTGAAAGGATGGAATTTTTTGCGAGGATATATGCAGCGTATTGTTTTCCTGCCGAGTGCGCCTTGAACTGAAAACCAGTCTCTTTTCTCATATTTTTCATTAGGTGGAAAAGAATGCAACATTAAAAGCACATGTTTTATGGTTTTTTGGCTTTATAGGCGAAAGCATTGCCGTGACAGCAATTAATATCTCTATTTCTTCAAAAAATGTCTTACTCTCTATGTGGAATAGGCGCACCTTGTGATTACTCGTACACCGTGAAAAGCTTCGTGGAGATAGCGCTGACCTTGCTTCTACTCCCTTGAAAAGTGAATGGCGTCTATAATGAAACGACGAGAGACGTTTGCATTGCGTTGGCGAAGAGTACATTAAGAAGAAAGTACCGAAACTTTAAAAAAAAAATATTTTTGAAAAATTCTTGCTTCATGTCTTCGCATATTTTCTCACTGGCGTCCAGAGTTTTTCAGAGCACTGCTGCAAAAAATTTCAAACGATTTTCCAACACATTCCATTATTTCACACGATTTGCTTTTTTAGGCATCTCTCAAAAATTCATTTTTTCTGCACTTTTATGAACGTGTGAGACGTCCTGATGCGTTAGCAATAATTTTTATGCGTTTCATCGAAAATCGTCTTAAAACTTTGTTTAACCGTGGTCTAACGATTTTTCATAAGCGCATTTGTATGTCAAAATGTTTATTAAATTCTTATGAACTCTTCGAGAGAAGGGTCATTTCGTTGCTATCTGAGAAGGGGAGGGGGAGGGGGTGGAATTTCCTAAGAAAGGGGGGCGTTTATTGGTCATAAAAACTAATTGAAGACCGTGCTTTCGTGCGTCTCACGTTTCCTCTTCGTTTCGAAATTTTTTTCTCTTTTTTTTTTCGTTTAAACGTCGCTGTTTTCTTCTCGTCTTTATGAAATTCACTGAGGTCGAGTCGGCTTTAGCGGTTTGGTTTTGCGGCGTTCTCTTTGAGCACTACCGTATAGCTTTTTTAACGCCATTATGAGATGCTTGCGGCACATACACGTCCAAATTCAATTTTTATGCTGCAAAACAGATTTCGACCACACCACGAGGTTACCCATTTCACAACGTTTCTAACAGGTTCCAAAATATCCTGGATCTCCTGTCATGAAATGGAGATTTCTTTAAAAAGGGATGTGAAATGACGAAAAACTTGGGTGCAGGCCAGCGTAACAAAATGAGAGGTGTACGCATGATAGGAAAGCAAACGAAAATAAGGCGATAGAGGCTTATTGTATGTAAGAGTGTTGTGAAGGTGGCCCTTGTAATGCCGTATAGGAGAAAAAAAACGTTTGCGCGAGTCGCACAAGCTTGCAAAGTGTAATATGCAAAGGTTAACATTTGTTTGTATCGCGACGGCGTTAAGTCATAATATTTTGTTATGCGATTTGCGCGTCACCATTAATGGTCGTTAAATGTTTGCAGTTATTTGTTACGTGGGATGTGCGTTTAGTGCTAAACGCGACATAAGCGCGTGAGCATTGAAGCGTTATTATTATCGAGGGAGTGATGTTATTATTACCGTAATCTTTTTTTTTAAAAGACGACAGCGGCATTAATTCTTGTTTCAATTGTGATGTGCGTACGTGAAATTTGAATTCACAAATTTTGCAATCCCGTTTTCGAGTGCTCGTGACGTTAAACTTTTGTGACGTTGGCGAACAGCTTGCCTCTTTGTTGGTGTAGGGTTGCGGCGTACGTAATTTCGTTGTTCTAATATTCTTTCTTTTCCTCTTTTCATTCTTTTCGTCATTTTCATTCTTTTCTTCCTTTCCTTTCTTTCCTTTTCACTTTTAATCACACGTTGCAAAAAAAACTTATTTCGTCTGTTTAAGTTATTTCTTATAGTGTCGATCTGTCCACTATTGCGATTGTTGGTCCTTTGCGGTGATACAAATTGAAAGAACTCGAGATCATAAAACTAGTAGATCATTTTTATATGGTTTAAAATCTAAAAACTGGGCTAGCGATTTTTGCAGATGCAGCGATTGGGCGTAACGGTGATCAAGTGCTCGTAAATTTACTTCATTTATTTAATGTGATGATATCCTTAGCAGCCGTTGAGCGTAAAGCACCTCATGGAGTGGTGCGAACATAATTGATCCGGAAAGAAGGGATACAGAGTGTGTGAGGGACGGAAGAGGAAAGACAGAATAAACGAAAGCAGAACGCTTCAGCTAACTGAATTGAATTGTATCTCTTCATACTAGTAAAGAAAGCTGCTCGTGGGGATGAGAACGTCTAACACCGATGTGGCAGTTTACGTACAAATACGCGCATATATACATCAAGCACACTCACATAAAAGGAGAAAGGGTGGTGAACACACAGATTAATAAGCAAAAGGAATCAATCCATTGAAACCGTAGAGATAGAGGATTGCGGTCAACCAAAAACAGAACACTGAATAGCCCTGTGTGACAAAATCGTTACGCAAACAACAATATACAAACAACTGAACAAGCTGCTAAAGGATAAACAATGTAATTGTAGGCAAGTTGCTTTAATTCCCAATTCGTGATCGTCGCGTTTTGTGATAATAAGCTTTGTATTTCCTTGATATGCAAATAGCGACGCGCAACGCATGTAACAATTGTTGGAAATGAATCATCAAACGATTTCAGAAGTTTTCGGCTGTTCAGCCCGAGGACGTCTGTCGCTAGTCGAAGAAGCAGACGCGTAGCGCGCACTCAGTGGTCGTGCGCTAAGTGATCGCCATTCACTTGTTCGTTTGCATCTGAAATCGACCAGCTGCGACGTCATCGGTTTCTGTAACGACGATCCAACGGCTTTAAGTACTGCTTCTTGTGAAGAGTGGCACTTGATGAGCTGTTAACAAGTAATCGGTTAAAAGTACGACTCGGGTCGTCAGCAGCAGCGTTTGGATCGTTACTGAGGCAAGTTGGAGGTCGAAGCCATTGTTGCGCATTCAGAAGCAACCAAAAGATTTGCCAACCGATATTGGGACAACGTGTGGCTGCTACGTGGTGCAACCTCCAAATCAGCTAGCTTGCCTCCTTACTCGACGAGACGGGTCGCAAGAAGAGTGGAAGTAGTGACGGCGACCTGTACCAAGGGTCGTCGCTGCCATCTGCAGGTCAGGGTCCTTCTTTTCGCTGTTCGCATACAACTTGCTACAGGTACATTGTACAGTGTACAAACAGCTGTACCTTTAGCGAATATAGAAAGGAAATGTGCTATCCTCCATATACTTGCACTGTGCATTCAAGTTTAGAAACAGCTGTTGCCTTTTACAATCTGTACAGTGTGCAACCCTCCACCTGTACCACATATACAGATACAACCATCTTTGCCCAGGTGGAAGGCGAATAAGGCATAAGAGCCTATTTCTTCATTTTGCGGTTTTGTTTCGTTGGCTTAGGTGTTGAAGAGAACTGATGCGGTAAGAGACAATATAGATTCGCAAGGAATATGCGGGTCAACTCATGCACTTTTACTATGAATTTGTACAAATGGAACTTTCCGTGGCCATTCTTTGAACTGATCTGGTATATACCCATCCATATGATCAGCCCTTAATATATCTTCTACAGCCACCTTCGTCAGTTTTTGTAAAGCAGCGCTGATAAATGTTTTAGTTGTTTGCTGTTGATTTCTGAATGTTTTGCTTTTAGAAATTTTTCCATCGCTTGCGGCCCTCGGAAATATGTGACCTATATTTGCTGGCTTTGCACCCATGTAAGGTGCTGCGAAATCTTCGAAGTTATTTGCAAATAACGTCTAGGAGTTGAAACCATCAGATTATTTTGGCTGCAGCAATAAATTAGCGTTATTTTGTTTTCTGGACGCTTTTACAATTTCTTCGAATGTGTGCTAAAGGGATATCCATTTGGAAAATTTTGCCGTCGTTGTTGAAGACAAAACCACGAAAACATTGCAGCGATGACGAAACAGACAAAAAAAAGGATCGTTCGTTCGTTTAGCGATTAAGTAAAATGAATTCCATCCACTTTCTCCCGTTTTCAACTGTTTCTCTCTTTTTTCTTGAGGTTTACTTTAATTTGCAATTTGCAAATTTCTCATTTTATCGAAAGTAAGGGTCTAACTTTCTTATACAGTAATTGGGGTCTGTCATTGTTTATTGAATCGATGGGTTATCTGGGTCATTTCTCTCTTTTTTCTTTGCTTTTATAATAATTTGTTTACAAAGAAACACAGCAGCACCAGATAGCCTCGAAATTTTTATTGCAATGCTTGCCACCACACATTTTCTCGTAGTACGAGTCAAGATTCGAGAGACTCAAGTAGCGCCAACCCGCTGCATGTTGTGTCCATATATACGTTTTATTAAGATATAATTTTTCTTTCTCCCATTTGGATTCTGTCGCTACATACATTTCATTTTCGAACCTTTGAGGAGTAATTGTGGTGTGATTTTTATGAAATGTTCGGAAATTTTATGCACTTACATGTGCAGTGGGAATCATGAGATTGCGAGGAACCCGTTAGAAACAATTTTCAATTTTTTGTTTTATTCGTTTTGGCGTCTTTGGCGCTTACGATTTGATGAACCAGAGTAGCCAGGGTTTATATATCATTAATTTAAGTAGGTTTAAAACAAATAAATAAAAATGAAAAGGATGTTCGCAAAAAGATAAAATTAGGCTGATTGAAGGCTCAGAAAATGACTGTAGCACTTTTTTGGAAGAGTCACAGTAATATGAAGGTAGCATCGCGAGCATATCGTTGATTTCTCGAAAACCTTGCCTACAGTGTTGGGTATTTGTAAAGATTTCCAGTTTTTTTTTTTCCGAAGATCATCTGCTGCAAGCGAACTGCCGCAGAAAATACCAAATTCAATAAAAACTTGCGAAAATATCTCCAATATCTGAAATTGGAACTGGGGGAGGGAGGGGAGCGACTGAAGATGTGAGGAATTAGAAAAGGTTATTTTGCACGGTGTTATTCATGCTGTCTCGCGTTTCGGTGCACGCTACGTGCCGTTTCCGTTTCTGTGTAAATACAAAAGACTCGGTTAGTGTGCCGCTTCCTCATACCGAAATGGTCGTGCCTCGTAACTTCGTATCTGGTCGCACGCTCTTTCCGAATTTTTTGTTTCACCTCTTGTTTGCATATTTAAGTTAACGCATATGTGCGCAAACAGCGACACGCAGCAGCAAATTGGCTACGCTTTTTTATAACATGATTCGTGTTTGTCGTATCTAGCGACAAATATATATCGTATTGGTTGATTAAACTCTCTGGAGCTATCAACTTCGCGTATTTTCCTGGAGAAGAGGGTTTATTTCAGACGAGAACTATATCGATAGGGAGACTCTTTCGACTACGTTTGTTAAGTAGCACCTGTAGTATTCTGTAATGTTTTCGAGGGTTTTCTGGTTTTCAGGAGAGTTTATTGAGGTGTGGGGGAGGGAGCTTTTTTGAGTGAAATACGGTCGATCGTTTGATGACTTCATTTTTTTGCTCTTGCGATTCTTTCACAACTCGTTTTTTTGCTTTTGCCGTTTTCCATTTTATCATATACTTGATTTCATGCGTTTTCGAATCGAATCGAATTTCTTATTTGGTCGATAGGCAAAAAGTACCTTTACGACAGTCGTCGTTTTAACATGCGGAATCTATTCTAGCAGTGTTGTTTGTGCACTTCATGACCGTATGATGACCCTCATGATGACCATCTGCTTTAAATGTCATTACCGAAAAATTTGGCGGGCGCTCTTCGAGACGAATCACTTATTCAAAATCCAAATTTATTCTCCCAGTTTTGCGAGTATTAGAAATTGGTCTTTGCTCATTTATTTCGCACTTACCGAATTTGGTAGTTAATCTGTATAAACAACAAAGAAAAATGCTTTCTAATTTCCTGCAGTGTTTTATCATTAATATTTATTTTGATATGTAAGAAATTGTTGTCTGTCCGATTGTTTATGCTATAATGAGATTAATATTATGGATGAGTGCTTATGACGCGATGACTCTGATGGAGAATAGAAGAATACGCATTGGGACTACAATATAGTTTCACATAGTAGAGAACTATGGAGAGCATACTGCGTAACCATCGAGTCACATTATTTGTGTCATCGAGTAGAGAATCGTTTGGGTTGCGCCATCAGTGCGCATTGTCCGCTTGATATGAATTTTTAATTGGCTACAATGGCATGTTATATTTCAATGATTCTTCGCCAAGTGCAACTGTTTTTGTATGTTCTAAATAGCGTTAAAAAGTAATTACTTCATTACTACGTTGGTCTGACGCATGTGATCCTTCGCTCATGATCTTTTGATATTGTTCGAAACGATAGGGGGTGATGATCCTCTCTTTGTCTTTCGGTTTTTCATTCTCTAAAATACTAGAGTAGCGATCAGGGATCGTGTGGTAACTAGTTCAGAATAGAACATACATTAGAAAAAAGTTATAGATCAAAGATGAGAGAAAAATGCGCGCTGTGCTCATGTAGTTGGACGAAGAGAGCAAAGAACAGTACACTCGGCTTGCTGCTGCTTGTACCGTGAGTTCTTGAGCACTTTCCGGCACCGGCATAGTTTTATGCGATCAGTGGCACTTTGCGGTCAGCGAGCTAGCCGCTCTTGTCGTGTCACTTTCTGTCTTCGAAAACGTCAAGCGCTCAACGACTCAGTCTATTATGCTTGAACGTTGCTGTCGAGCGGTCGATGTAAGTATCTGGTGATCTTGTGGGTTGCTGCCTCAACCCCTCATCACCCTCTTGCGTACAGCTGCTGTCCCAGGCTGTATCACGTCGGCGTGTCGAGAGAGCGTGCTGACCAACGTCATCGTTTCGTTCGTTCGTTTTCTATAACAGAGAGCGATTTGTCGACTCGAAGTGCATTTCGTGCTGAGCGCAACATTCTCTGATGGTTTGTATGGGTTCACCTCCTTCTAAAAGGCGCAAAATAAGCAGTATTCCTTCGCCAGGTAATTCTATAATCGAATAAGTTTTGAAATTGTTCATTCGAAAGATTTGCGGCCGCCTTTCATTATTTTATAAATAAATACATTGAATTGGGCTGAACTGAATCGGCTGAGCTTTTTATATGATCGAACAGAATTAGTTGCACATAGAGGGGGAGGGGGAGGGGGGAAGGATCATTTTTTTGTTTCTCAGTTGTTTCGAGTTCCTAGTCGATTTATACTCTAGAAATATGCAGATAATGTTGTTGTCGATGAACACCACTGACGCAAATTACAATTTCAGTCTACTGTTTTGTCGATTATTTTTGCGAGAAATCTGACCGCGGAGATTTTCCTTTTGTTTTGAACTATTTGTGTATAAAATCGCTGCGAAAAAAAACGATGACTGAGAGATTAGGGATGTTGGATAGTCGAGTGTGATATGCACTAGGTGTTTAATTTTCTTCCGGAATATTGAAACACAATTTAGATGGGGTTGAGGGGAACACAATTTGGCCCACCGTCGCACACAATCGGCAGATGGCAGCGTTAGGCGTCTGCGACTTATTGATGATGCGTCGCGACTGCGGCTGCAATCAGCACCGCTTGGCATAGCTGCTTTTCGCCGAATTGCAAGCCGGAGTGTGAGATGGGGGGAGGGAGGAAGGGGAAGAGGAAGGGGAGGCGGCGGGCAAGGGAGGAGCAAATGAGGGGCAAGCTAGGAACTGATGAAGAAGTTGTGCATTTCTTTCACCTCAGTTACCATTTTATGTAACTGTCGCTTTGCTATAAGGTGTTATTTTAAGGCTCAAGAATTTGATAAGCAACCCCTAACATTCACTCTTTGTCACTTTCACGAACGCTGCAAGATGGGGATTATTTTCGATGCAAGGGTGGGGAAATTTATTGCCTCATGGAAAGGTACTTTTCATAAGATAATATGCTTGCTAAGAAGGGAGCGGATTTTAAGCTAAGACGATAAAAAGATAATTTTTCTGTTTCTGAAGATGTTACATTCCTGTATGGGGTTTGAGTCCTCACTATTCTTGGCCTTTTTTGTCTTTTCTCGTACTCTTGGTGTTCACTTATCTTCCTTATTAAACAATCTTGGTGACTTTGAAGTCAGATCACTTGTTAATAGTTACTGGAGCTCATTCGAGCTGTAACAGCGTTCGCATTTATTTCGTTGAGTCGTCGCCTCGTTTAGATTGGTTCTGCTGATTGTTGTTTGTTTTAAAAGTTTGGCCACGCTGATACTTATTCCATAAGCTTAGAACACCGAAAATGTGCGATGCTTGTTTATCGCAAAAAAAAAAATTTGCTGTGATAACGAGACGCCACAGTTTTTTGAGTATTTTCAAAGTTGTTTTCAATAGCGTCTAGTTGTTCCAAGAAAAGTGCTTTGTGCAGGTGTGATTTTGCATGAAAATGACTTTACATGAAGCCTAGATGCAAAAGCACCCGAGTAGCATCCGAGTGCTCGTCGACATTTGGTGGTGAGCAGGAGTCAGCGTTGAGTGCTCGTTGAATGTTTGGTGAGAGCAATGTTGTCCGCAGACGGCGTTGCTTGATGGCTGAGCAATCGTATTTGTTATTATTTTGATGTTCAGTGTGAGTACTGCGAACACACATCACGTTGTTTACCAGCTTCTTTTTTGTCGTTTTGTACTGCTGCCACATCATTATGTTTCATGATCTATTCCTTGAAAATATATTTTGGTACCTTCACGTAAATCCCCACAATGGACACTCTATGAGGAGTCTTAAGTTTCAGCTAATATTTATTTTTAGTTGCAATTATTGAAATGAGTTCGTTGGTTGATTAGTTATTTTTCTAAACCAATAGTTAATCTCACCCCTTATTTCGCAAATAATTATCATTATTATTAAGAGTTCTCTGATTTATTAATATCTGTCACTATTAAAAGCAAATTCTGTGGAATTATTCAAAGATAATAATTAGCGAATCTATGAAAAAATGGTTTTTGAGGGGAACAGAGGGAGGATTCGTAAATAGTTTCATCACAGTGTCTGTTCGTACAACCATCACTAACACATAAAATTTTAAGATCCGGTTGTGCAGCTGACATGTTGTACAGCGGGCTACACCTAGTATTATGATATTCCTGGCAACCTACTGCAGATTACTCAAGTTATGTTAGAACAATATTTTCCTTTCCTAGTGGCCTTTTATTTGAATAAAACGTTTTAAAAAGTGCATTTCCAAATCGGTCATCGCAAAGAGCCAACGGTTATAAAATGCTGAAGGAAATAAGTTTTTTTATGCAATACTGTTTGTCATGTGCAATAAGGAAGCAGCACGATGGAAATACTAAAATAGCTGATGCGTAGGTGTGCAGTACTGCTGACTAATTATGTACGTGACGTGGTGATTGCGTGTGTACGTGACGTATTTCGCATATTCAGTGTATCGAACTGAATGCGTAACTACGTCACAATATGCTGTATTCGTTTTCACACAACTCTTCAAATCGATACAGCGACTATGCGCCAAGCGATTAGATTGTTAAATGGTTCAACAATAGAGTAGTGAGTGCATTTTGCCCGTCCCGATACCCCGGTTCGATTGAGTACTGATATTGCCGGTATTTTACTTTTCTTCCGAGGCTGTTTTCGGAAATACCGTTGCAATCGTCTTGTTGATAGGCTTATTGGCGTTAAGCTTTTATTTGCGCAGGATCGTACGATTTTTAGTTATCGAGAAAAAAGTAAGTTATTGTTGTGCGTGTGCGCATCGACTACGGTGAATGTGACGAGCGTTTTGCTCTTTGATCGGCTGCTTTTCGCTTACCATCGTTTATTGTTTTGTCGACCATCTCACGACTTCATGGCGTTCGGTATACATGGCTAATCACTTCGAGTCCATAAGTAGGCACCTGCTCGTCTCGAGTATTACTTCACGATGTATTTCCTCATTTTAGAGCCTTTTTGCTGGCACTCTTTGACGTTCCGTTAAGCATGTTGATTATACCACATCTATGCAAATAGAATTCGGATGCAGTGGCTGATTATTGGTGCTGCTTTTCTTACATTTTGAGCGTGTTACCTTCTTAGTCGTGGGTGAGGATTATTTGAGGTTAAGCTTCACTTTATTATTTTTACTGTTCTAACGTGTATACCTAAAACGCGTAGGTCGCTTCGTTTATCACTGTTGAGTTTTTGCAGAAAGTATGCAAGTGTTTTGTAGGGCGGTACGAGTGGTTACCTCTTGCCGCGTTATACTTTTGCTAGCTAGAGGGGTCGTAACCAGCGTGGATTGTGGGCGGGATGATGATAAAGAGTATGTCGTTC
This sequence comes from Toxocara canis, assembly GCA_000803305.1. NCBI lineage: Eukaryota > Metazoa > Nematoda > Chromadorea > Rhabditida > Toxocaridae > Toxocara > Toxocara canis. Next base: position 616,244 of record JPKZ01003284.1, on the reverse strand, counting down.
TCGTATAGATGTGCGCTCAGTGAAAGTCCTGTGCTTTTTTCGTTCGTCTTCTTTCATAATTGTCACAACTGTTAGCGTTAAAAACCAAAATTTTGTCTTCGACCGTCGATATGAGCGCTTCGCGCCCACCCTTCCCACCGTTCTTCGATCTTTGGCTAAACACTTAGGAGAAATTCTTTTGAACGAGCTAATGAGCTATCCGGTAAGTTATCCTGATTTAATTTTCGAGACTAGTTTTATTGAAACAATTATGGAATTCGGAATGACGCATGATTTTTTGGTTATTGAAACGGTTATTATTTTTTATTTCTTCATCGTATTCGTTTTGCACTCTGCAATGCTGTTTCCCCCACCACCTAGTCATACGTTTATTACGAGTTTTTGGCAACTATGGTAGATATACCGAATTACCTTGCTTTTATAGCGCTAGACAAACCTTACCGTTGTGCTACTGCACCTCCCTTATTCATTTCTGAGGGGTTTCCATCAATCGAATGATGTCGCACATTGTTCCCGCAAACAAGAGAGTGATTGTCTTTATTGCTCGCTCACGAGTTGATACGATTTCATTACCTTCGATCCAATTTCGGCAGTTGGTTTGCAAACGTTTAAGTGAGGCAGTGCTGGGCATTGAATGACTTTGTTTTTGTATGAATACTATTGCCCTCTTAATCGAGAATCCCATTTTGAATTTGCACGGGGTTTAATTTTTTGACACGGAAGCTTAGCCTTGACGTTATAGCGCTGAAGTTAGGAACTGCTGCTAAAAAACGAAATTTTTAAATAAGGTTGTTCTTCTTCAGCTATTAGTAACTGTGCTCTTTGTTATATCCATTTACCTTGATAAAATCCCACCTGTATAGGACGAGACTGTAAGAGGGCACTACGAAACATAAGAATGTTCAATTAAGTTCAGTCGAAATTGCCCTGTAAGGCACAATCCAGGTTGACGTGATGCCTTTACAATTGGAAGCTCTCCTCTTAACCGGCGCACACCTTTTCGTTTTTTGTGTTTCCATCCGAATGTGGAGGGCATTAAAAAAGAGATACAGATGTGCGTTCTGTCTGGGCATAGTTTAGAGAGAATTGATTTGCGCCTTTTAGGGTATGCTGCTGTTTTCGGCTCACACACATGCACGCATCACTCATGGTTGTGTGTAGTGTCTGCCCATTAGAGGTTGGAGTAGTGTGTGAATTGCGGAGATACGAAGAGATGAGCAGAAAGAAGGACATAGACGATTTGTGCGGCGGTGACCAGTCGTATGGGGGGCAGTGAATCTGTGCATTGTACGGAGCCACTCTTCGTCAGGTCATGTTGAGCAGCACACCACATTGTCTGCTGCCCTCAGCGAACCCCAGCCGACCCCACAATAACATCAACCAATATTCATCCTTCTTGTTGTTGTCTTAGCTGCTGTTGGTGGTGCTTCTTCGGACTGTTTTCATATTTTGCCCTTTCCCGCACCCCGTTTGGTTACTCTGGAGGAATAAAATAAAGGTTGCTAGAGATTTCGGCTAAATAGTGATTTATGGTTCGATGTGACAGTATCGCAGAAAAGCGGTTGTGCCCACAATGATCGCACTGAGAAGAGGTGCAGTGCGGTGAAAGTCAACCCTTTTCATTAAACATCATGAGTGTTCTTATGGCCGTCCCCTCAAATACCGCACCATAGTTCGTCAATCTATCGATAACATTATTACCTAGAGAGAGCATTAGCAAGGGAAATGGTATATACCTGGTGCTTTGCTTTAAATGGTCTTAGAGGAACTCCCAGTGTGAAGTTCACATTGTAGTACTGTGTGAAAATGACCGTTTTAGAAACCCCTCCCCCACATATAAATCCCCCATATTGGACTACTGTTCATTCGATTGCAGTAGCCCAGTTTTGCATGTAATATAATTCTGGTAGACCGGGATGTCGAACGCTTTAGCAGTTGTTGTTTCAAATATAAGCTCCTTGCCTTTATAATAGTGAAAATATTCCATTGGAATGTAGCAGCGTTCAGATAGCGTCCTTTACTTGAAGTGTTGCAATAATCCATACGAAACCACTAGGCGGTTTAAGAACAAGCGATGGTTGTTGCATTTGGCGGCGATAGCTGAACGTCGATAGGAAAGCAGAGTTGCGCTAATTTTTACTAGCTAATAATATGAGCGTTTTCCACAGTAGCAGCCTGATGTTTCACTTTTTAAATGTTACTCAACAATTCCTAGATTCCATTTATAAGTTTGATTATGTTGAACTAGTATAGTCGATTGATTACGTTAATGGCAATTTCGGACGACATATGCTTTAGGTTGCGAACCTTCTATGATCTCAGGTTGTATGTAGTTTTTTATGAAAGCATCTTTATCAAAAAGCACTTCCGATAAATAATTTTGAAAAAAGAAATGTTCCATGAAATGTGAAAGTGAATCTGAGGTTCCATAATAAGCAACGTTAGCGATGTTGGGTTGCAAGCTTTCTTGATTCTAGAATAAAGACCATAAACCAGTTGCCGCACTGCTGCTAGGCTCGTACCTTCGGCTGGCCGCATAGCGTTAGAAGAGTTTGAATGCATAAACGGACGCGTGCCTAGATGTCGGGGTCCGTTTCGAGAGCGCGTCTGTGCGTCTGTTTGTGCGTGTATGTATGTGTGTGTGTGTGTGTATGTATGTGTTTGTGTGTGTGTGTGTGTGCTTATGTGTGATCGAATGACTATGTCTGCTGTGGTCGTCGTACGGCGTTACAAAGGCGCACACATCACACTTACTTTTACCCCCTCACACGGTTGCTTTTTCTCAATGATTTGTTTGCCGCCAGGACCCGTCTCAGCGTAGAGACACGCGCACACGCACACTCGCTATGCAGCCCCCCATATATGTGGAGATATCGCCGCTTGACTCAGGCGAGGTTGTGCCGTGCGACGCTTAAGGGGGTGGAAAAAACGTCGATCGGCGAGTTCAGAGATGCAGAATATGCTTTTCTTCTCTAGCTTCTCTTGTCGCTCGATCAGCGAACTACAAGGACGACATCCGTCGGCAGAGCGGGAGCCAACTAGTCGTTCTTTGAACCTTAACTGATCCAGGAACACGATTGTAAAAGGCGAATCCAGTAGTGCATTGTAATCGATATGAATATTGGCCTAACATATGCATGCCCTCGTCGCTCATTTTGGTCCTTCGAAATCCCATCGACCTGTCGGCTGATTTCTGTCTGATAAGTGAGCCGTTCTTACCGATTTTTTATCGATATCGTTCTTACCATTTCCCTGAAATGTTTAGCAGACTTACGCACTACTTCCTCGTTTTTATACCCAGTGCTTCAGTACTTGTTTTCATCATTTACGAAAACAACAAGGGGGGAGGGGGGAGTGGAACGCAGTTGCACATCTTCCTTTTTTGATTTACAACGTTCCAAGCAGTCAAACGATTAATGCTGTCTTTTAATGAAATGTTTGGACAAAGGTTATAAGTAATGATTTGATGTAAGGTGTTTTAGATGCTCCCTTTAAAGAACGTCTATGGGCTAGTGTAAAACGCTCGGCTTTTGTGTTCTGCGCAAACGACGATGTTTGAAGTGTTCATTTAAGCAAGGAAATATGCGTTTAATCGAGGAGGTATAAGCACGAAGGAGATGCGACTTCCATTCGCTGTGGCACTATCCCACCACTTTTAGCATAGTGCAAATTGTCACTAGTGATGACTGATCGCATAGCTGAAATTAACGGTTTTCAACATTAGCTAGTCGTTGGTAATAGTTGGTACGAGGTGTCGTAATCGCATCTACAACTGTTTCGTTAACCCTTCGCGCAACAAACAACGTGCGAATTATTTCTTTCGCTGTATTTTTTTTTTAGCACCACCTTAAACATGGCGGAGAGCAGAGTAGTGGGGGTGGGGGGTAGAGGGAGAGGTAGTTAGGTGGACTCTTTTTGAGCTTGATTCATTCCTATGCAACATCTTATAGTATCTCATTTTGTTCGGATGATATTAATTGTTTTGGGGGTGTTGGGTCCATTAGTTAGTTTCTTGGGGGTCGTTCTTGGAGGATGGTGTATAACGCTTTTGCTGAAGGAACGTTTAATTGCGAAGATATGCCAGCACGACATTGGCAATTGTTAGATGCATATAAAGCATACGCCACTTGTTATGCAGTGAAGCGTTACCAGAATCTCTTTTACTAGCGCTGAGATGCACTACTGCTTATAAGGATCACAAAAGCATTACATCACGTGTTTATGGCGCAAATTATGCCATGTATGCTTCCGTTCCTCATAAGTTCGCTCTTGTTTCGTGCTCATACTCATGACTTTAAGGCAGTATTCATTAGTTATAGCTTTGCGGCTTCCTTTCTGACTTTGTCGAAGTGGTGCCAATATAAAGGCAGGGAAAATAATGTCTGCTGTAGACCAGCATTGACTGCTTGATTGATGTATGTTGAGGTCACATAGAATGCTTTTGAGCTCCTGATGTTTATACAAAAATGTCTCGCAAATAGCTTAAAATGTAGCTGAAGATTTTGCTTTACAAGACAATGCTGGATGGATTCAAAATGGTAATTGAAGTGCATGTGCCCAGCTGAGTGAATCATAACTAAACGAATTCGGATGACCAAATTTGTGTTGGTCGTTTTGTAAAAGAAGGAACATTTTAGCCTCTGCTTCTTCTCCCTTTCATCCTTTGCTTAACATTTTCAGAAGAATCCGTCTTTTTGTGTGCTTCGTTGCAGGAAAGCAGGTTTCGTTGAAAAATTATGCTAATAAGGTAAATTGTGTTCATAGGTTTAATACAAACCACAGTAGTGAGAACTGATTCCAGGAAGCAGTTCATCGTCAGGCTGCTCATCGTCAGCAGCCCCCAGCGAGCACTTAATCGAAGGGCACGTTTTTGCCGCGCAACACACCGGGAATGTCAAGTGGTCCATTTTCGAGGAGGAGGGCGATTTTTGGTGGGGCGGTATCTTGTTGGGGAACACGGGAGCGGTGAAAGAGAGTAACCGCAGGCGGAATATCCAACGGATGCGATCAGCCCAACGAACAGATTTTAAATATCGTTAAAGATGTCGTTGTCTGATTTTATTTGTGAGATATTATCGCTTCGAAATAACAAACTGTAATAGTGGTTGCATTTACTAGTCGCGTATGATGTAAGTGGATTGTGTGCTCGCCGAAATATCTTTTAGGGTCATTTTTTCCTCCTTTCATTTAATGTTTTACTTTTCTGAGTAGTTTTCTTCGAAACTCCATGGCTATTTTGCAAAATGGCTATTTTGTGTTCCAGATTTCTCAGTTCAACTGACAACTGATTGTTTATTATAAAGCAAGCGTTGTTGTTTTTGCTGTAGAATTTAATGTGAATGTCGGCGAGTATTTTCATGCATTGCACAGCAATTCTGTGCTGTCGTTTAAATTACATAAGCTGCTGTTGCTTCATTCTTCCATTTGTGCTCTCGTCTATCTTAGTAACATCATTAGCATCGAAGTGGGTCTTAGTTGCTCGGGTTACCTTTTCTTTCATTCTTTTCCTTTTCTATATAGAAAAAAAAACGGCTATGCAGACAGATAGCGTAGATAGCGCCAGTTCAGGGAGAAGGGGGGGGGGGGCTTTAACTTGTAGAGTGTGTAAGGATATATGAAAAATAATAAAGCGACTTTTCTTGTTCGTTTCTCGTAGCATGAGTGGAAATTCGTCCCAAATATGTTTGCTTCTAAAGAGTAAGGCTAGTTTATGCGATTGATTTCACTGTAGAAATATTATTAGGTTTGGCAGAGATTTGGTGTTGAGAGTGTGCACATACAGATGCGTCATATATGCCCTAAAACGACTTTGTGAGATCACTTTTAAATAAATATGTTCCATTTTTGAACGATCGAATTAAACCACATGTTAGGTTTTACTATGGTCATTTCGTCTGCGATAGGAATGTTATGACCCGAAAGAAGTCCGGTTTGTTAACTGAGAATCCTGAGCGCTCATTAGTTTTCTTGTGCCGCTTCGAAAAGAGCTCATGTAACAAAATGGATCTAAACTTTCGTAAGTGCGTTGACTCGTATATTCTTCAAGTAACGTACAAGTTAGGCATGACATATTATAAAGGATTTGTTTGTGTCCGTGGTGTCCTAGTACCTGAAGTTCTAATCAAATCTGTAACATCTAATGTATTCTTATCCTGAGAGACGTGAAACTGTTCGAGTCGGTACTGCAGCTGACAACGCATCTGATTGTTCTGAATAGTTTTGTGGATTTTGCTCAATTTTGCTAGTAATATTTGTTGCAGGCTTTCCTCTAGCGGCGTTAGCCGCGCACCAGTTTGTAGCGGCTCCTAGTCATTTCCATCAGCAGGGAGCTTTTTGTCGAACTCAGCCGGGTTTAACAGGTGCGCATTCTACTCACGGTTTTTCCCCCCGTTGATTAACGGCGCTCGAGAACGGGGGAAGGAGATTGAATAGTGAAAATATATGGAGATCCATCCGACCAGATTAGATTTTACTTTTGAGTCCAGTGATCGAAAATTTCCTGTTGAGTGGAAGCGATATGCGAGTGCTTAGATATTCTTTTATATTCGCTACATGGTTGTGCCACTCCTCTTATCGTTCAGCTTACGTCAGCGTTTTTGCTATCTGTACAAATTAACTTCATTTCCACTTTATCAGACTCTTCCTCACGATAAAAATGTGAGTAGTACCGATGCAGTTCAAGTAGTCCCTAACTTTTTTGAAGGTCGGCAACGCAATTGCTTCTCATCGGTGGGTGGACTATGTACTGACCGGGCTGCATTTTCCTAGTTCTTTTAAATTTTTATGAAATGGTTGTGGATTAGTTCCTACCTGTTCAGGGAAGTATTTGAATTTGCAGGTGATATGGCGCTGGTATCACATGCGAATGCGGCCAGCGCGATGGTTGGAGGGCCACAGATGTTCGCTGCGCAGAGTGCATCTGCTGCCGCGATCAGCAAGGAGGCTGCGCACGTCGCTGCTACAACTACCAAAAGTGCCAACAAACTTGCACAGCAGGTCGATTTTTGTTTCAGTGTTTTTCTTTGAAATAGCATCGATGTTGTTCGATGCTCGTTTTTCCTTCATTTGCCATTTCGTCATACATTCGGTTGTGGACACTTTTCATGGCTTGGTTATAAAAAATGAAAAGCTTCATGTGTACTGTTGGCACAGAGAGGAAAAATGGAATATTTAGAATATAGTACGTTTTGCAGATGTTTTAAGAATGGCTTCTTGTGTGCGATAAAAAAGGCAATTTTTTTCTCGTTCTTTTCCTTTGTTTTATATGACCATATGATAGTTTGGTCGACGGAATAACTGTTGTTTTTGTTGGCGGAATTTTTGAATACTGAATTGTTTCAAAGGTAGCTCTCTCAGGTAGCTTCAAAGGTTTGCACTCTTGTAAACTATCAATTCGATCGCTGCGTTGCAGTAGAAGCTCTGATGATTTCTGAGTGCAGTCTTGCGTAATTCAGTTTTGTTGTCATCAGTGTCATTTCTGGTGGAAATCGTTCGCTTATCATATTCAATTTTTGCATAATATAGAAATTCATTCGAGGGATATTTTTGTGATTTTGAGGATAACGGATGCATTTGAAGATATGGAATTGTGAGGACAAAGAAAAATAAAGAATGTAATCGCCTTATTTGAATTCGTATTTTGATTAACTCTCATTCTAATGTTAAAAGAAATGTGTATGTACGCCAGAAGGTGTCCTTTATTAGCTCAAATATTTGGGACCTCATCATGATTTGTTTCATTAAACTGGCCGAGCCAATTTAGGAGGAAAAATCTGGATTTTAATGTTTCGTATTCTTTGCAGCCATTATTCATTGAGCGTAGAAGTGAAGTATCGGTATTTGATCAGATTCGAAAAAGAGAGAAGGAGGGTGATAATAGCTATGAACGCAACGGTTTATGAAAATTCAATTTAATTTCAAGGGATAATAAAATTTTCGTTGTGTTGCGAACCGGTCAGGAAGCTCTTATAACGTTCATCTGCTTTAAGTGTGCTCAAATTAGGGGGGGGGGGGGGG
>JPKZ01003284.1:529708-595890 GCA_000803305.1 Toxocara canis | reverse complement strand
GAGCAGGTTTTTTGAAACGGTTGCTGACGATGAGGAGTACTGCCTGTTTGCTTATGGTGCGTGCGCGTGTGCGTTTGTGTGGCTCGTAGTTGATGGTGACTACTTGTGTCGACGTTCCCTATTCTTGGACCACCTCTGCCGAATGTTCACTGCCACTGACGTTAATTATACAGTGTGGCGATAGCAGGCCAACTGTTATTTGCCCATATTTTGGGGCTTTCATCATATTGTTCGCCTCTTGAGCAATTTTTCCACTTTTGCATTGTATGTCTTTCTAAAGTTGTACTTTTCTGTCAGCTCAAACTCTGATGTCAGAAACGCATTTTGGGCATGGAATAATAACGTGCGTTGTCATCAGTGACCTATTTAGGGGTTGGGGGAGGGGGGGGGCGGTATAGGCGGTTACCATAATCGAGTGGAAGAAAAACATTGAGAATAGAATGGATGGTTCAGTTAGAGTACCTTTTGCGTTATTGGCTGAAATTAACCTTTTCGGCTGCATAACTGTCAATACCAAATACAGGTCCTGCCTCCGCCCTTACTTGTTTTTATTCTAATTTCCTTTCCCTTCCCTTCCACTTTACTTGATTCGGAATGCAATTTTTAAAGTCATGTTTTACAGATGCAGATCATTTCGTTGACGAGAGTTTGATTAGATGGGAAATCTAAGCTCAGCTTCTGCAATGGAGATGAAGTCTTGCAGACATTCTGTGCTGGTTGCTGCCCTAGGATTTTGCCACTGCGCGAACTGTGGAGTTTTTGGTTGACGTAATGCAGTGGTTCAAGTGTTTTTGGTTGGCATCTTAGTAGTGACAGGTTGTCGTAATGATGGCGAGAAATACCTACGAATACAGTGAGTGGCTGATTGGTCACTCGACTGTTTTTAACCTCAGAGTTTTTGCACTGTAGGCGTTGAAGCACGGCGAACTGCGTTGACCACTAGAAATTGTTTCCATAGTTTGTAGAGCACACTGATCTTCTAGAGGTGGGAAGTTGTTAAAGCCTCACAGTCACTTGACTGCACCTGTTCATGTGATATGAGCTCCTTGCTACATGGTTTGATCGGCCAAACGTGTTTCTGGTTCCGTTACCATGCAGTCTCTCCTCTCAGTGTTGGTTTAATGGGCGGACTGTACAATAAATGCAAAATGTACTGTGACTATGCGCAAGGAAGGGTACGATCATCGAGCTGTTTTGGTTTGAACCGTTCAAGTAACCGCCGATAAACTGCCAAGTTATGTGCTGTATGGTTTCGTCCACCGTTTACTGCAGTCTTCAACGCACAGTTTTGTATAATGATGATGGCTTACGGTTGAACGTTAATTGAGCACCACTTGATACGCAACAAAACGAAACAACACTCTCATAGTCTCATGTGAATATGAATATGCGCTTTTATGTTTTTCTGTTTATCTCTTATTCGATGAGTTCTCGTTGTACATGAGTGATTGAGTGCACACTATATGTTTACAATGCATATTTCATCTGACTTCCAGATCTTTTCTTTCAAACTTTCATCGCATACATACAGTTAATTACGTGACGATGCCAATAAACAGTTCCTAAACGAAAAATAATCGTACCTGCAAATAACCTTTCATTTTTAATTCGAACTATACATGCCAATTGTCTCTTTAATATGTTCCTTTTCCCGTTTTCTTAAGATTTTTGCGGGTCTCGGATTTTTGCACCGAATGTTGCGAATCGATTTTTGATGTAGACTTCGCGAACGCCGACTTGGATCAAAGAACGCCTTAGACTGTGGGTGTATTCGGCAAATGAGGCTTCTTAATGAACGGCCAGCGCTTGTCGTTGCTGTCTACGGGTCGCTTCCCAAAAACCCTGGAAACCGGAGGTCACCACCGCCTTTCCTCGAATGAGGAGGGGGAAGGCAGATGGGTTGCCCGTGTACTATTTCAGTTGCGATACCTTTTCGGTGCACGCTGGAGTGCACGTAAGGCGCTGAAAACAATTCACATATGGTTTCGAGGAACTGTGAACAAGAACATCTACTAAGTAAGTGTTCTGTGAAAATTGTCGAGTGGAGGAGGTAACTGCGCGCACAGAATGCTGTAGTCGGTGAACGCAGTCCCTGTGGTCGGCAGGTTGTGCATGCGTTTGTATCTTTGAATGGCAGGTTGTGCAGAGTTGGAGGAAATGATGCGAAGCGTTTTTTCAAGGATACATGGAAGCAGAGGATAAAGAACAGTTTTAAATTTGCAATAGCCAACAAATTTAACCAGTACTTTGTGGGTGCTGAGGGTTAGGCGAGTAGGGTATTCTGGGCCAAAATTTCGGAAAGACTAGGCTCTACGGGACCTAACGTCGTAGTCCATTGTAGTTTACCGTATTTTCTTGCAACTCGTGTAAATGCCCAGTCAACAAGAAATGAAACTTTAGGGTAACGAATAGAAAACAGTGAACTGAGCGGGGTTGATTTGTCGAATACGGAAACGTTGAGGGCAGACGAGTGTCTGTTTGCACGACCTGTTCGAATCGTCTGCATTAAAGAAATTGAATTCGTGCTGTTCATGCACTGTTAGCATCTTTTTCTGTCGTCGATCGCAGCAACCATAACAACTGGGAATGAGGATTTCATAAAACCGACCAGCAATTACGCTATACCATTCGAAGTTTCGCCTACGTTTTGAAGTACACTTTCCAAGTTCACATCTAGCAGTAATAGCGCAGAAGAAAGAATCTTCTCACAAAGAGTTCGGGAGTCTGAGGAGGAGGGAGGGAGACTTAAGTTATGGTCACAGACCATTCCATTCGGTTCGGTACTGAATGCAGTAGGAGAATTCGCGGGCTCAACTCTACCCGGTCTTTCTCTTGGAACGCTAGTTCAACGCAACTTGTTCATCGTCGAGGCACCTCTTCATTGAGTCGGACCTTTCCGCAAGGAAGAGGGAATCTCATCGGACAGCAGTTCACCAGAAAAGGGCCATGAGGAGAGCTACGGCAGGAGGTGGGGAGAGGAGGCAGAAGCCAGGGAGCTTTATCAAAGAATCGAGGAGCCAGGGCGGATTTGCGACCAGTGTGGTCGAGGGAGTTGGCCCCAGTATGCTGAGACCAACAAAAAGTCGAGGAGACGCCTCCAAAAATGTTGTTAGTTCACGAGGCGCAAAGGTCGGGCAACGATTTGAGCAGGAGTGAACTCCGCTGAGAAGCAGTATAGCCCGGGAGAGGGGGAAGGGGTGAGGGGAAGGATGGATGTGACGAAATGATAGCGCGTGCGAATGGTGAGCGATTTCGCAGTTAAATCTTCTGAACATGTCATTGCGCCGCACACAAAACATCAAGCAATCGATCAAGCATCGTATTTCCATTCTTTCTAAGAATAATTAGCTCGACGTCACAGCAAAATGTACGACCCCGCTGTTCGACGTCAAGACGCGCCGAAAAATAACCAAAAAAAATTGGGCCCATTCCATACATTCGAATATGTTTTGCCTTGATGATGTGTTCGTTGAGCCGAATTGCATTCATTGTTATTACTTTTTTTGCCCTGAGTGGCCTACTGACTGTGGATGTCCGAAAACAGTAATCGCAAGGTTGTGCTGTTAAAGGAGAAGGATATCGTCTCAGAGTGGAGAATTATACGAAAACTTGGCGAAGGTGGTTGTGGAGTTGTTTTTGAGGCATGTTCAATGGTCAGTTAGTAAATGCAGCTGATATTTATTTCATTCATATTCCAATGGTACCGTCAGTGACGAACTTTTAGGAACTGCTGTCTCCTCCTCCTTTGACCTTTTACTGCGTCCATGGGACTACTGCGGTTGGGAGAGCTACACAGAACCTTCAGAAGCGAGTCCCTTAGCACTTTCTAAACACAGTTCTTTGATTAGACAACCATCCCTTGACTAGTTAGTTAGTCTATGTTCAAATATGACAGCCTCATGGCTCTGTTGGTGATTCATTTGATGTCGCTGATTCTAAGTGTGAACCAAAAAGTTAAGGGTACACCAGGATCGATGTGGCCAAGAGGTCGTTTCGCAATGAAAGTCGAATCACGCTTCATCGACCGCGAGGAGCAACTACTACATGCCGAAGCCGCTGTGCTCAGGCGAATGCACAATTCCAAGCACGCACCTAGCCTGATTACTGCCGGTCACTATTGTTATCGATTTCAGTCTGCCCAGTTCATCAGATGTATTTCTCGTTCCTTTACCTTTTGAAAAATTTCGGTTACTCCATTCACTTAAAAATCGATGTCTTATAGGGGTTGCGCAAAATGCTGTGATGTGCTTCGTCTAAATAAGTTTGGAGTTAGCGCCTAACGGCATTGCATCGGCTTGAGTGCAGAGATATACGAGCTATAATTTAATGCAACAACTCCATCAAATGCATCACGTCGTCGTTCTGTTGGCCGCGGTCAGAGATATTGAGAAGAAAATGTATGGAAACCGGTGACCAAATTCTTCACCCTTCCGAACGAATAAAAGCATTGCACTGGGATATTTCACCCGTTTTTGGCTGCCTCTTGATTGCATGCACTGTATACGCGTGATGATGCAAAATACCTTTCAGAAATCAGCTTTTTTATGAATCGACCAAATGAAGAGGTCGGACTGGAAGGCTTACAGATTTTGAAGAAAAGAAAACCGGTGTGAAAAGTGCCGTTCACAGTACTAAAAATCAGTGAGAAATTTTTTCTAAAGGGCAAATTTTAAAAACACCGTGGAACTGTTTTTAAACTTTTCCGAAGTTTAGCAGAAAAGTTGAGAAAATTTTATGAACTCCGGAGAAACTTAAAGCTTTTAAATACGAATAATGTATACGTTGTTATGAGTGCGATTACCCGAATTGAGTAGAAATAGATCACAATTACGAAAATAGAAACATATGTTATTTGCAGGACGAACTGCTTCGTTTAACTTTTTACTAATGGAACTGCTCGGACGATCGCTGAACGATTTACATAAAAGTGCACCCGAAAGACGTTTTCCTCTTCCGATTGTGCTAAAAATAGCTATGCAATCTCTAGCAGTTTGTTATTTTCAATTATTCGAAATGATATGATGAAGATAATAATTACTTTGCCACTTGATTGAGGAAGCTTAAAATAATTTGAATGTCTCATCGCTCTTCAGTTATCCATTTAAAGCTAGTCAATGGAAAATGATCAAATTGGTTCTCTTCGAATTCAGTTCTCCACTTTTGGTAAGCTGAAATATTACAGTGGTCGGAGCTTGAATTCACGATTTAACAGTGTATTATGAGTTCACCTAAACACATATCCAGTCATAATTGTTTTAGTTGTTAGACTTTGGCGTAAGTCATAGTCAGCGGACAGCAGGTTTTCCTATTGAGAACGAATCAACTTGGTTGTTAATTTGCATGCTTCTGCCACTTTTTTTGGAACTGCTTGTTAATTACTGAAACTTAATTGCATTTAAAGCCTGCATTCAAACTATAATTGCGGTCTGTAGATTGAACTGAGTTACTATTCTAAATACTCAAATCAATACTCCTTAAGACCGATGCTTGTGTATTTTACTTAGGAAATATTCACTGATCAACTTAAGGGATTCGTCAAGTATCATAAGTGCCATAACTGCTGGGTTGGTTCTGTGTTGTCGTTGACCCGTATGTTCACTTCTTCCGTCGCAGGAATATCACGTTTCGAGATCGATTCTATTATTGCTTGCTTTAAAAATGCCGAAAAGAACAAGCACATAATTTGAGTAATGCTATGTCCATGTAGGAAATATGAATTTTAAGCAATATTTTTTCTACTCTACTTTGTGTATCCGCGAATTGTACGTACCCTACACCGCTATTGGTATTTTCGTGGTTTCTAGCAAGGCTGGTTTCGTGGTTTCCGCTCCCGCACCCTTCCAGCATAGGGACCCACACAGAAGGCAATAGATAGACTCACTCTGCTGTGTAAACGAATACAGAAGGACTGATTTCGCAATTCGCATATTTTTTCTCTGCTTGTTTATGTCGCACACATTTTTCTGCTTATGTTGTGCGTCGAGACCCGTGCGTGTTCGTTGTGGATGTTTATTTGATGGTGGGTTCGGTGTGAGGTTTATTTTGATTTTATGGTTTTCCCGCTCGTTTGCTGTCTGAAACTCCACCTCAAGCGGTGTTTCGGTCAGGTCATCGTCTGTACGGCGGCGACTGCACGACAGGACGACGCGGGGTATGTGGGCATAGGATAGCCGGCACGACAGTGTGGCGAAGTGGGAAGAGGCAACCAGTTGCCTAATGAGTTCTGCTTTTCTGTTTTGACATGGTAAACAAGGGAAGTCTAATGTAAGTTTTCATAAGAGTTATTCAAGGAAATAAGAAATTAGTTGTTTCAGGCACTTCGGGAATTGCATGGCGTATTTTTCGTGCATCGGGACGTAAAACCGGGGAACTTCGCTGTTGGTTTGCGTGAAGCTGGTCGTATATACATCTTTGATTTCGGTCTTTCACGACAGTTCGTTACGCTCGATAAGAAAGAACAGAAAATTCGCTTGCGAGAACCAAGAGTGAGGGCTCCGTTCCGAGGAACGGTGGCATACTGCAGCCTCAACGTACACAAGCATAAGGAGCAAGGTCGCCATGATGATCTACTGTAAGTCAGTTTCACTGGTATTTCATGTTGCTTTGCAGTAACTGCGGTCAGTTATTATCCATCTGAGTACGAATATGGCCTCTGTGGTCGTTACAACCGCTCAAACATTCTTATGGCAATATGTCGGTTAACTCTGTGAACGGATTGTCTGCAGTTGCGTTTCTTATGGGCGTCGTATGGCATCTTCGCATTTTGATGGCAGAAAAGTCTAATAAATGTTTCTGCATATGTGCGTTGGTTTTCATGAAAATTAATCAATAAAAGAAATGTTATGCATATTATGACAGTCTTTTAGCATTTTGCAGAGTATAGTCGATTCGTTAAACTCGTTTAGTTTAGGGGTAGGGGGCGTTCCACTATGATTTCCTTTAAGTGAACTGTTGAGAGGTTAGCCAGGCCACTCTCTCTCGCTTATTTTCTCTGAATTGAGTAGCTATAGTTGACATCAGTTGTTCAGTTCGATGATGTATATGCTCGTCGAATTCGTGTCAGGCTCACTACCTTGGAAAGGATTCCATCGCAAAGAAACGGCCGCCGTTAAAGAGACAATAAGTCAGCGAAGACTTCTTCAGGTACTCACCCAAATTCTTTATCGTTAAAAAAGTTGATAGTTAGACACTTACTTAGATATTCACAATGTTCTCAAGCAGCAGTGACTAATCGTGCTCTGAAAGTTTTAAAGCTTCTTTTGTTAAAAACAAATTTCAGTTCGTTGTGCTAAAGGTAGTTTTTAAAAGTTAGTGCAAACGGCAAACAGCGGAGTAGACTGATGTCACTTTAATTAAACAGAAGTTGCTTTCGGCATACCACTCAGCATTTGACAGGAAGGCCGACACTGAAAAATTCAAGCCAAAGCTGGTCGAAGTGTTTAGGGTCGGCGATTGCCTCGTGTTAAATGTATCTCTTGATTTAAGACCACTCAGCATTTGACAGGAAGGCCGACACTGAAAAATTCAAGCCAAAGCTGGTCGAAGTGTTTAGGGTCGGCGATTGCCTCGTGTTAAATGTATCTCTTGATTTAAGGTGATTTTTATGAAGTGTAATACATGATACGTCATACTTTATTACAAAGGTTATATCGTAAGGGGAACGAGCGCGAAAATCTTAGCAATTTTTGTGACTCACTCGTTACTGAAAGATGTGCTTCAGCACACAGAGTTTGCAAATTAAAGTGCTAAATATGTATATGACAAAAGATTTTTCATTTTCGATTCCCCTCGTATTTTTTTTCGGTGCAGCCGTGAGCCTTCTGTTTCAGGAACATTTCAGAGAATGGCCACATACATCTATTTAAGAACGCTTATCATTCGGTGTCATCTGTTCTAAGATGCCACAAACTCTGCAGTAAGAAGTTCCTGGAGCTACCATTTCCCACTGTTCGGGGAATGCGCTTACGTTAAAGGGGGGAGGACTTAAAACAGCTCATAGAAGGGGACCAAGTAATTGCAGTTAAGGGAACGGAATGGGGGGGGGGGGGGGAGATAAAGCATACTGGAAATGATTTGGAAAATACATTATTTTCAGGGATGTCCGAAGCAATTCGCTGACATTTTTGACCATTTGTCTGTGCTGGATTATCGAAATCGACCTGACTATGATCTAATTGAGGGGCATTTCGTATCGGCTATGGGAAAACGTGGCATCAACAAAGACTCCCCAATTGAATGGAACGCAGTTGAAATGAAAGAGAGTGTTGGCACTAACGAAAAGAGTGAGACGAACGCTGTGGCAGATCATGATCATACAACTGTTGAGGATCCAACGAATTTTCGACATTCGAACCAACATTGCAAGCAGCTTACGGATGCTGTAGCTTAAGATGGATGCTATAGCTTAAGAGGATTTCACTGAGGGAAATGTTCGCTGACTTTTCTGCTAACGGTCTAGTAGGCGTACAGTTGGGTGCGCAGCCTTTCTGTTTGGTGAAAAGTATCGCGTTCTCGCCCTCGCCAAATTGCCTCATTCAGCATTCCATCTGAGTTTTATTTCATTGCCATGTACAGCTTACGTGATTGCTTTTACCGCTTTCTTTTTCTTTGCTTCCCAAGTGCGTTTTGAACTGTGCGCTTACTAGCAGTTGTCCATGCAGACGAAAATTGCAGTAAAGAAGATAGGGAGCAGGTTTTCGACGAAGTTCAGGCACACAGAGAAAAAGAGGCCGCAAAAATTTAACTCTTGGAACAGCTTTCTTGCAGATTTTTCTTTCAAATTCGAATATTTTCGCCTACCAAGTTTATTTCAACACTGCTTATGACTTTGGCGTCCTCTTCCTTGTCTTTGTCACTTAAGTTATGATGACATTGAGAACCATGAGAATTAGGTGATGAATAATGCATTGTTTAATATTGATAGCTAATGAACATATGATATTTAATATTGGTAGGTTGTGATCAGTGTGCTGTTTAATATTGTAAGAGAGATTATATTTTCGTCACCAAGCCGATTATGGTAAAGCTTATTTATGGCTGATTTGATTTCCACCTTCAGGCACAGTTTTTGCTGGTTAGCAAACATACTTATAAACCAGTTTTTGCGTGCAACGTTGCATATTATTTCTAAAAATAAGGAACGTGCGACGTAAGCTTTCGCTTTAAAGACAAAAGTGCTATGCAATGCATAGCGAAAGCACCGAGAGGATGAAAAAGCATTGTCTTCCTCAATATATCGCCGCCTCCGTCTAGAAAGCTAAGGACTTAGAAGCATGGGACATTACTCGGACTAACCTGGTATTTCCATAAGCAGTATTCTAAAAATAAGGAACGTGCGACGTAAGCTTTCGCTTTAAAGACAAAAGTGCTATGCAATGCATAGCGAAAGCACCGAGAGGATGAAAAAGCATTGTCTTCCTCAATATATCGCCGCCTCCGTCTAGAAAGCTAAGGACTTAGAAGCATGGGACATTACTCGGACTAACCTGGTATTTCTATAAGCAGGGGATTGCATGTTTTCTGTGTACACCAAGAACACTGAGCAACGCACAGAGTGTTAGGAAATCGTTTAAGCGCGTAACAGCATTTGTTCTTGAGTGTTTCGATGGATTTTCGTGTTAAATTAGCAGCAACTGTCGGTGAAAATTTGTTTTGATTTTTTTCAACAACGATTGCTCACCACTCCATTTTGATATTCTCTTTTGTTTCGATTATTCCTCGCTGAATAAGTTAACGACTAATTTTGCAGTTCCTAGCATTAAATGCTTTCTGTTTGAGAAGTTTTGATGGCGGTTGATGCGAATTTCGCGAACGCTTCTAACATTCAAGCGCTGACATATTACTGCAGTCATTTAGAAGGTTGTGAGTGATTGTGAGTGAATGCTGGTGCTATATCATAGCAGAAGGAGTATACAAATTGTTTGCAGCACAGAACCGTATAGCCCCTGTACCACACATATGGAATCACGCAAACAGCATTGTGACAGCTCGACTTAGCAGACAATCCCATGCTGGCATCTTCCCGTTTTGCTCAAATCTATTAGTTGACGCTGGCAACGTCTCTCATTATGACCTCACCTGTCATCGGTATTATGTCGTATTCTCTTAATATTCGATTGACAGACCCCGTGTTCCTAATTCAGCTTTCTGTGTTACGGGTTTGCTACTGGTGGAGATCTTCCGGCATAATCCATCCGAAATAAACGTAGTGACTGATCTGAGAGACTATTTTAAAATTAAGATGGTTTCTGAGTTCGGAATGTAATGGTTTTGCTTTAGTGCTGACTCGCAGAAAAAATTTTTTTCTTCCGTCGCTTAGAAGCCTGCTGCCCTCATAAAATGTTTAGTATCAAAGGACTTGCGCATATTTCGCGGCCTGTCGGATCGCTTTTTGCAACGCTCAGTTTGGATTTCACTGCGATTAAGTTGCGGAAAAACGAATTTTTATGTTCGGGTCATTCAACATGCGAAGGCGTGATCTCTTACGTTTTAAAATTCAGACAACGTCCAAGGGAGAAGGGGGAGGAGAACGTGTCAAAGAAAGAAACCAATTCTTGCTCGTTATGCACCCCCAACTCCATCTCTATTGATCGCTAATAACTCTTGAAAGGTGCTGAACAACTGAGTGGAAGGCTGACCGGTTCAAGCTGGCCGACAGCTGAGCAAGCGATAAGTACGTCGGGACAGTGATCGGGAATGAGCATTAGCTTCAGGTAGAGCAATTATGAATTTGGCCTTTGCAACATCAAACTCCGAAGAATAATGACGCGATGTGGCGAGGCCAATAGGCCTTTCAAAAATCCCTGCAAAGAGTAACATTTGTGGAAGGGCCGAGAGTGATAACAGCTTTTTGATGCACGACGCTATAACGTGCTGAAGCGCTAAGTTGCACTTCAGACAATCAGCCTTCTATGTTGGTCATGGCGACGAGACATTTGGGTTGGCGGTGCGTAAACAAATTGCCTTCACCAGTCACTACTAATCCGATCCGCATTTCTGCCTCAGCTCCCTCATTCGTCCTTTCGTTTTTCATCAACACTGCTATTTTTCGCCGTTATGCATTAGGGGAATAAAATGGAAGGTAATGTTCTTGCGGTTGTCGATAAACCGTCGTGCGTTGACATTCAACGAAATGAAATGTTCAGAATCTTTTAAACCATTGACACATCAATGTAAACAGTATGCATCACGGTAGTCAGATGCCTCATTTGTCCGCAGCCTTAAACGCTTATTCGAGCGCTGGCTACTGTTTTACTCAGGTGCAATCTTACTGTGCATTAGAAAGTTGTTCAAGTACGCAGTGACTTCTTTGCGTTGCTGCAGTTAAGATTCTAAACGCATAATTCACAGTTTATCAATAATGACATTTCCGCTGTATTACCTTACTTTTTACTGTACTTTTCGCGAAAAACACTGTGCATCCACTTTCGCCCCAAGTAACAGCGTTCTGCTCATAAATAATTTCGAAATCTCGGCACTGCGTCATCAAACTGCAGTTTTCTTCGTTCCATACTAATTGTCCGTTTCGCTAAAGTCAGCTTAGCTATCGAAATGTTGTAGTTGTTGTCTATCATTCGCTTGCTAGTATTAGTAATGATAAGCAACTTATTAGTACTTAACTAATATGAGTTTCCAGAACAACTCTGTTGAGTCGAAATGGGGTTGTTGTCACTTTCTGCAGCATTTGCCGACCAAACTGAGCTTTAAAATACACCTATATTCAAAGAGACTGTTCTCGCTGGAAAAGGGAGCAAAAATCTGGCAATCGACCAATCGTTAGCCGAAGATCATATTGTCTGCGTTTAAAGGAATTCATAAACGGCACTTGCAGGGAAAGTATTGTATAAGGCGAACTTTAAATTACAGAATTGTAACTGTTGCTAGTGCGGCAAAAATGTTATTTTTAACGCAAGCCAAAAAAGCGTCATTGATTTTGAATTAAGATGCCCTCGTGATCTCGATTTAAACTAACGAGCTTGTGATCAACCACTGAAGGAGGTTCAAACGTTTCTTGATAGGCCGCTGGCACGTTTTTCTTTCAAATAGATGTGTTTTAATTTACTGCATATTTCATTAATCTATAGCATTTTACATTAGCGTCATGCTTATCGCGTTGAATGGAACAGATATAGCTTCAAGTTAAATTGTTTTTTATTCGTATTTACTCTCGATCTTCTCTCACCTTTTTTTTTCTGAATTCGTAATGATCATTTATGAATTTTTGCCGTTGTTACGTCGAGCCACTTCTACGGCCATATGCATTTTTGACCAACGTTGACAACTGCTTTAGTTTTGGTGTGCATTTTATCGACGAGCGCATCAGCTTTTCAAAGGAGATAATCTCATTCAGAAGGGAACGATCATAAATGCTTCAAACAGCATGTGGTCAGTGTTGTTCGGGTGGCCAACAACCCATTTTTTCGTAGGAATGTCAGTGATCACAGGCGTGCATTCAAATCGGTCGCCTCCCACTTCTGCAGGATCCGCATCGCTTACACCCGCTTTCTGAATATTCAAAGGTCCACCCCATCTCCACGGAGGCTAATGCGGATCGATTTTAGCAAGTGAATATTGCCGACTCACCTTAAATACATCATTTGCTTTTTATCTCTAACGAACAACCTGCTCTACTGAGCTATTGCGAGTTTAAGGGGGGTTGCACAAGTCTTTCTTGTGTTTTTGAAAGAGCGGTTTCACTAGTTACTAGTCGAACGATGTTCATTTAGTCTAGTTGCAGCTGAAGGGTCATCGAGATGCCAAAAATTCGGAGAAACCACGGGGAGATAAGAGTACAGTACGATGCATATAACAGATTGGTAACACGTTACAGTTGCATGTAACTGTTATTAGTGCTATGAATGATGTTTTTGAACGTGTCCCTAATTGAGAATAATTGTTTAATTAGCGCATGTAACTGCATTGATGCGCTTGTAACAACGACTTAATTGCTTGTATCACCCTGGTTGAACGACTTTTTTCCCGGCTTAGAGCGAACTCATTCGGCAAATCTGAGAAAACATTAAACGAAATTTGTGGAAATTCGATAATTTCATAATAATCTTTCCACACAAATACACGAAATCCATAAAATATGGACCATTAGTTGTATCCTTGCATATCAGCAGAGGACAAACTCCATACCGCGAAACGCTTTATAAGTTCGGGTATTAATAGACTTCCTAAGTGTTTTGAATTTCTAACAGTCGAGTATTGGAAATTACTAGTTTCCCAAGCTTTCGGAAGATGTTTAATAGAAATCACATCTTTTTTAGTGCTTCTGAGACTTGGGGAGATCTGGAGTCGAAGAATGTTCAGCTATTATAAGTGTTAAAACTCGTGTACTCAAAAGAGCTGCTACATTATTCGTGAACTGCAAGAGTTTATAACGAGGAGGTAACAGATGAACGTATGATTGAGCGGAGGCGCATAAAAGTTTCCCAACTTTCAGGAGGTGGTGTAGAATAGAGGGGGTCTGGATTTATAATCTGGGTTTCACAGCAAATATTTCATCGCAGAGGAAAGCGAATAATGTTAAGCAAGCAACAGGGCTATTTAATAAAGAAAAGAAAGAGGCAAAATTTGGTGACATTTCTTTCCAGTTTTTTTTTAAAACTGGAAAGTTAACTGCCAGTTGACCTGATAAAGATTTAAAAACTGGAATAGTAATCAGTCGGCCTAGCCGTCCAAATATCAGAGAAAGGTTCATGAGTGGGGGAAAACTTGTCCATGATAGAAGTTGGCTTTTTTTTTCTGCTCGTCTGTAAAAAGTAAGCAAATAGTCGTTTATGTTTTCAACATTTTTGAACACTTGACCGCTTTTTTATCAGAACTCGTAGCAAATGTAAATGCTGGAGAAGGAATCTACCTGAAAAATGAAAGCAGTCATTTGAAAAAGACGGAATGTTGTCGGCAGGTGTGAAAATCACCAACTTCATAATCACTCTCGATAGTGCATCAAGATTATGCCATCGAGGTAATTAACATTAGACGCAGTAACAAGTCAATCCATTGATTAACTTCCTTCCTAATAACAACTCTTTTTTTCGCATTTTAGTCCTTTTTGAATAGACTGTTTGAAAGCGCATTCGAGGTCGTCCGAAAATGACCAGAAGTCGGTCGCATACTCATGAATTAAAATTCATCGCTTTCGTTAACGACTGTCTATGCTTGATACGCTATTATTTTATACTTCTTCCAGTTGATGTTATATTTGTTACTGAGTAATGTGTGCGTATGCACTGCATCCAGTAATTTCATCCAGGGAACCCAAGAAGCTACAGTTATGCAATTTGGTAGGTATAATTGCCCTTGCATCAGCCCCTATACCCAACTAAAAGCCGGTTCCTCAACCACGGGTAATTATAAGCACTAAAAAGCGTTAAATTTACAGATTTCAGCCAACTGGATTACGTTTACCACCTTAGCCGTGCAGTGGAAAAAAAGACCAACAAATTTTATGTGACCGATCGGTTCGCGTCAATCACTTTTCGTCATTTGCGAGCAGTTTATAAAACCCCTAATCCAAGCGGTGAGATGCTAACGTGCATGTTGCATCGATCCATGTCGCACATCTCACTTTTTTGTTTAGCGTTTTATGAGCAAGAAGGACTTTAAACATGACAATTTTTCAAAAGAGTGATTCTGCCAACATATCGACAAATGCGTTCACAGTTCTGCTAACGTAAACAATTTTGCATACCACTTCTTAAAAGAGATGCTGTTAATTATAACGCGCAGTTCGCATTAAAATTAACAGCATCCCTTTAAGAAAAAAAAACAATTACATGCGACTCGATTTGCTCTGCAACAATCAATTTCTTTGCCAACTTTGTAAGTATGGCTGTGAATTGGGCTGTTTATTCACTATAATAACGTCACGATACCTTTGAAAGAAAAATATCACGAAAAGATGACGAAGAGTGAACACGTCTCTGAAACGTTCGAAATGAACTGTAGCGGTAAATATGAAGAGTGCGCTCGATCTTTTTGCGATTGCAAGCATGCACAAGAAACCTATGCATCAACTCGCATTAACTATGTTGCGCTGTTTCGAGTTCATAAAGCGATGCAATATTAAGAAAGACAAACATCACTAAAGATTCTATCTCTTTCTAAACCATTTTGGAAAACATCAGATTTTTGCCGCTATCACCTTAATCACCTTGATTCGACTCGCCCTCGCGGCATTCTCCAACCGCGCAAGTCGACTTCGCTCCAACTCTTCCGGTCCTGTGCACACTGCATCCACCGCTGACCAAACAGCTTCACCATCGGATCGGCCCACCTCGTTTTTGGCCTACCTCGAGGCCTCTTTCTTTGCCGCTATACTCAACTTTTAAACCATGAGAAAACTTTGAAAAAAATCCCCAAAAAAAACCACATTAAAGTGAAAAGCTTGTAAACAAACCATTGAGAGTTCAGCGATGATGTTATTTATGTTGTACGCTCGTATCGATAAAGCGCTGGTTGGTCTTTGGGAAAAGCCGCACTCTACTCTCATTTGAGATAATTGGACGCCGTCTGGTATCGCTGCCAGGCTGTTATCCCCTCGTCGATGCACTCCATCACTGTCCTATATACTCTGACTGCACACGGATAATGCACTTCGAAGCTATCCATCAACTTGTTCCTCTCCAGAGTTCTTTTCTCCCAATTTATTGATGCACCTGAGCGAGTCCCGTTGAAATGTTCGGCTTGCATCTTTTTTTGTAGCTGTCCTTGAAATGCTATCTTAGCTGATATGGTAGGCTTCGTTCTATTTTTGTTTTCATAAGTGAACGAAGAACTCTCGTTTCATTTCCGCGGAACTTATGACTAATTGCCAATGTTTTCGGAAGTTTGGAACAAAGAACTTGTTGTCTGTAATTCAAATGGACTTTAAAACCTAGTCTAGACTGACTGCGATCTAAACACTGCCAAATGTGATCCTTATAATGGTGATTATATGTGCATATGAGAATGTGTAAAACCGTCAATGAGATTCATAAACATTATGCATTGTTTTTATCGTAGTGTTGTATTCCGTGCCTACGGGCAAACCGAATTCATCGAACATATGCCAATCATAGAACAATTAAAATCTTTACAGAGTGGAGCAACTTTCCGCGACTGGCTGCTCACTTTTACGGATTTTTTGTGTATTACACCAAAACATGATCCATACAACTGAGCATTCATGTTATGCGCTTTGGCAAATCTGCAATTTGCACTTTGCACTATGCTCATATCTGTTTGTAAAAAATGGGTGTGTGCTTGAAATAGTTTGTTTGGATGATTTTGCATGTATGCCTATTTGTCCGATAGTTTCAGCTCGAGAGCCATTGAAGTCAGAGTTAGGAAATTTGAATTACACCCTGGATTACACCCTGAAATCTAAACCCTATTAAAACGAGTAAGAAGCTTGAATATATTTTGCGACTTGTTGAGTCTGACAGGGATGAATTTTTAGAAGTAAACTGTACGAGCGTCCCTTTTGGACAAAATCTGAGCTTTCGTCATTTTGGAATGGCTTACGAAACGGACCATTTTGATGAGTTAGTTGCCAAAACGCATGTCGCTCGACCCCTAATTTGATTCCCCCTACTGGCGCACACTCCCATTATAGAGGTGAATGAACAAAACTGTGAGTAGTATGCCATATGCAGGTACCTCATCTCGCATCATTGCAAACGTGCTGTAAGGATCAGTTTCTGGGTGTTATTAAATCTCTAACCCTTCCTCACCGTTCACCTCAGCACGTGTTGTCCTCTCAGTGCAGGTAGGGTTATGCTGCTCCCGTTTTTTGATGTGCGCACAGCACTTATTTTTCTCATGCTTAACAACTGAGAGTATGAAGGCGAACCAGCTATATGGATGTAAGATAAGAAACACCAACTGAAACATTATTTTCACAAGATCGTTTTGATGTGAACTTGTTGTGGGTTTTGTGCGAAGACGGGCTATTTTATTGAGAGAGGACGTGCCGTCCCGGCCGTCTCAATTGCGTTTGCGCACTCAATGTGAATGACCCGCCGGCGACGAGCTTGGGACCATTGCTTGACGAATGGGCCATAAAAGAATTTATAGGCTTATGTGACCGAATGAGCTCATCTTCATCAACGATGCATTTGTGGCACTGGCATATTCTGCAGTTGCTCATTCCATGAAGACAATTTTTCTGCACCTGCTTGCAGCTAGTCTGATGGGTTTTTCGAAGAAAAAGAGAGTTGGCGACCAACAAACAAAATGAATGTATCGCCACTCTCGAACATTCGTTCGATTAGCTGAACTCTTTAAAGTAAGCGTCTGCACGAGGACGAAAAGGGGAAACTGCTGCATATTGGAAAATAGCCTTTTTTCGCCTTCCTTCCGATAGCTCTTTTTTTCGACTGATAAATTTCCTCCAAGGAGACCTAACATTTTTGGTCTTTTCACTTGTACATGAAATCGCCTTTGTTGCTCCTTCAAATCTGCATCAAATTCGTCTTTTGCGCTAAGAGGTATGAGATTTCGTTTACATTCGACTCCGGTGCGTGAGGAGAGCGTACAAAGCGTACCCTCTGTTACTTTTGCTCCCAGTATTATGTTGGCCTAATGAAAATGACGAAAAATACCAAGAGACAAACTTGTCTACGGACAAAAACGCGGAACGGCCGAATTACCTTTCCCTTCCTCCCTCCACACCTCTCCCCCGCTAAGAAATTTGCCGTATGCCTTTACGCGAATTTTTGTGCGCTTCTGTTCATGCACGTGAATATTCATGAGAATAAAGTTATTTTGAAAGTTTTGGGTGTCGATCGAAGACCCATATGTCCCTTTGATCTAATAGTCGCTTCTTTGAATGTGTTCTTGTATGTAAGCCAAATATAGAGGAGCTCTGATAATTCGTTACATTATAAACTATTACATTATTTTTTGGAGAATCCCTTCAAATGCTTTGATCACTAAAAAAATCGAAACTCAAATAAGAAACATTTGCGACATCCAAAGTAATTTGAAACACTGTCGTTTTTTCACGTAATTTGGAAAATTTACAATTTAGAAATTATGAGGGTGTTGTATGCAAGCGTATGCGCGCTAGGTATGTTGTGTGATTGGCGAGTTGAAACTTTTGGGCATACAGACAAACACACATGCATACGCCTAGAAATGATGTCTACACATATGTCTTGAAAATGGAAATTTTTCAAAATACATAAAAGCAGCCGAGTATGAACGAAGTAAATTTTACGCAAATTAAAAGTTGAAATGTATTCCAGATAATATTCATGGAAATATCTGAAAGATAATACTTTGTCAAATAGTAGATAGTCGTAAAAAAGCATTCTCGCAGTCAATTTATGTTAACGAAATGAACCCCTCCTCTAAATCCACTAAAATCTTTTTGAAAATGATTCTCTAAAAAAACGCTCGAAATGCCTTTGCGTAGAAAAGTTTCTGTTTTATGAAAATAAATTTTGTCAGCAAAATAAAAGTGGCACAGAGATGTGAATATATTTTGAATTCAGTGGATCCAACACCAAACTTGCACTCTAGTTCGAACAATGCGCGAGTGGTAATTGTATTAAGTATGGGAGTGGGTGACAGAGGAATATGAGTCATATCCGTCAATGTTTCGATAATTAATGCATTTGGAGATATTAATGTCAGCTTGTATGAAGCTTCGGGATTAACCGAGGCTGCGAGGCTGTGATGTGCCAGTCGAACACTAAAACTAATTTTCGAAATGTTTATTCATTTTCGTTTCTATTCCTGTCTCGCACGCACATCGATAATATATTAGCGGTGTTTGCTTGATCACTGCAAGCATTTTTTAAAAGTTGCAGTAATAAATTTGACGTTGCTGTTTCTTTTCCAAAACAATAATCCACGTATTCGTACATTCACTTCTAAACGTCGCGTTCCAAGAACCAAACAAATGTTTTAAACAATTGCACTTATTGAAATACAAACTTAATGGATTGGCCAATACTTAAATAAATAATAAAAATACTTAAGTATATAAAAATAAAATACAATAAACAAACTTAATACTTAAACGCGCACTTTGTAAGCAAGTTGCAGTACGAATCATACCTGCGTTAAAATTCGCGTCCAAAATTTACATCTTAACAACACGTGATTCTCATGGCATTTTCTCCTCAGCTGTGAGAGATTTTTCGAACTGCACCGTTCATATACTAAAAAAATGATTATAAATCATTTTTCTACTACAAGAAGTTTTTTAAAATATATTTTCTACTTTCATTTTTTCAATAATTTTGCTTTTGTATTTTTCATTTTTTATTTTTAAAAAATATAAATATTGAGTTTTTAATATTTATATTAAAAAATATTTTTTAATGTAAACATATTTTTTGTACTAAATATATTTTTTAACACAAAATATGTTTTTTAACATGAACATTAAATATTTTTTATTATATAAGCAGTGCAGCACTATCGTCGACGCAAGCTTCATTTAACATTACAATGCGCTTTTTTCTGGGGCAAATCTTAACCGTTCATTTGCGTTTTTGATGCTTCGTCTTATATGTTTCTCCTTCCATATGCCGTCATCTAGACACTTTGAAAACTATGCTAAATTTATTCAAAATACAATTCAAACGAGAGACATCAAGTAAGTATGTAATCGTGTTTAGCTTTCAATTAATATTGCATTGCATTAATTTTTCAACAGTACAGTCGAAATTCTTTCACCATCGTTTGACTCACAGTAGGTATGATCGAAATAAGTAAGACATATTGGACATACATAGTTGTGATGGAGGCCATCAAAAAGGTAGTGGTATGATTGAAAAGAAGAAACATAGATGTGATATGGAGATTCTTTACTGAGGTTGGTTGGAGTCAGTTCGCATGTTGTTTGCGAGCCCCGCATGTCTTTTTCTGTGTGGCTGCCATAAAAAAAAAAGTGTAGCCACGACATTTCTGCGTTGAGAGCATCGAGTGAAAAGCCGGCAGGAGGTAAAACATCAGAAATGAAAAAGGGAAAAATACCTCGTTAAGGCAACCTCGTAACATTATCTCGTATAGCTTTTCAAGTTTCATCTGCAATTTCTCGCAACATTATCAGCTAGGCGAGCAGGTAGAAGCATCACGATTCGGTTATACAGCCCATCTTATTACAGCTCGTCATCGCAGCGTAGCAAGTGAAAAAACGAATAAGAGTTTTTCATCCTAATCATATTTTCCAACTCCGCCCACTTTTACCTCTTCCCCTCTCACTTCATTCTTCTTAGCGGTCGGCGAAGGTCGAGTCCCCGTGAAGAACAGTTCTTTTTACAAACAAAAACCATGTTCACAAATTAGATTTTAGTTTATTTCCATATCATTTTTTAGCATGCAAGTTTTACCGTCTCTCGTTTTCCTCGCTAAATTTCATTGTTCCACTTTTTGTTTTTGTGTCCAACGTAATCGCTTACTACTCATTCCGAAATGCTGGTTTCACATTGAGCGGGTGCTCATGATTTGAGAGCTTTAAGTTTTACGAAAATGAAAAAGAATGAAACTGTCTGCGGCTTCAAGTAATTTGCTTTCAAGGGGTCGATCTCTTTGAGTAGTTTTTCTAGATTTTAATTCTTTTTTAAAATTACTTTAGTTCGCGAACGTTTTAATTATTTGTTTTCCTATTAGCTCTATAAGGCTCATACATGCCTTTTTTCCTCGAAGCACTGATGTGACTCGTTTTCCTGACTTTCTGTGCGGCCTTGCTGGTTTGCTTTTGCAGAAAGCATTATCGCGGTGTCGTGTCTGTGGGGGAAATCAGTGTCCCACTCCGTCTTTCCACCCGTCAATTTCATTTCATACCATTCGTCAGTCATGCGGGAAGTTATACCTTAGGAAAAAATGATTGCATACACGGTCTGTCAGGTTGCATACTTCATCAGCTGGCTTGCAGGAAAACGAACCTTCAGTACATTTGTGCAAGCGAGCAGGCCCGACGATATTTTGCCATTACCGAGCAGTTGTATCATTTCGAAACCTGCCGGTTTAATGGGTAAATCGCCGAAGTCAGCGTTCTTTTATCCCACTGGTACGCATTCTGATCCCTTCTGAGACCAGTTCGACAAGAAATCACGCGCCTGACCGTAAAACGCATATCGATTCTTCATCCGGTTTGAGAAAATATACCCTACCCAGGTGCCGTTCAGTTGGCTTCAAATTATAAGGACGCGGTGATCACAGCGCTTAGATTTAGAATGTTCTGAAGCTGCAAATTTAGGAAAATGGCAAAAAAGTGAGCTCGCAAAGTCGGATACTTGTGACGTGTACGAAGGGCAGCCGAGACGTAGAAAGTGAGGGAAAGCCGGTGTCCTTTCTGCAGTTTTTAATGATATCGAATTCAGGCTCAGCATCGACTCGGAACGTCACTTCAGTCATTGAAAGATATTCGTTTTGGATCTTGATGCCGTCACGGCCTTCAAATGAAAACTTCATGCTGTGCAAAACAGAAGCAGTAAAGTTGCGATGCTTCGGAAAAGAACGACTTGTTTTCAAATTGATAGTAGATTTAGTTTCATGATATTTGTGCTGGGATGTTGAACCTGACTCAACGATTTCATCGCGATCTTTCTTGGCACCGTTCCAACTTTAAAGGACAGTCACATTCAGTGTAACTTTGCTGAGCACCCGGTTCAGAAGCCGTCACTGGTGCGTAATTGAAAATGAGTGCTGGAACGCAATCAGCGTTCCATTTGTTAGCTTAAGATGTGCTTGTCACTTCGGGAACATATTGCATACCATCAGATGGGCTTATTGAATTTAGCGATAGCCAGTAGACGAACGAATGTGGTTTGTCGTTTTGTCGATTTCCCCGGAGGTCACTTCAAGACGATGTTATTTAAGCGGGGACTGAAATTACGGTTTGGAAAACAAGTTGCAAAGCGTCCCATGGGGAAGGTTCGCTATGGGCTTTCCTTAGACCTGTTGCAACGGTGAAATAAAAAAAGGCGAACAACTGAAAAAGGCCTAACCATCCACAAGGATTTTGCCCAACTCGATACTGAAGCAGTGTTTTCCATGAGCACTGTAAAGCGGTGGTGGTGGCGGGGCGATACACTAAAGAGATCAGAACTATCCGCGCTCATCTTCTCGGGATTTTTGCGTTCGTTTTCAAAAAAGTATTATTCTTCTACCCAGGAACTCACTTCTCGACCTATTATTAAACCTCAACGTAGTTGGGAGCGTTCTGCACAGTAAACGACGATATTTTTGTTAAAAGAGATGAATGTAAGGAGAGATATTCTCCTGGCCCACCTTTCTAGCCCCAATGTTAGGTATGAACCCCGCCATTTTTGTCCCACATCTCTCGCAGCGCTCCAGATTTTGCCACTCAGGTTTGGTCGCACAAGCTTTCCTCTTGGTGATTTGAAACTGTCGAAGAAGCTAGTCAGACACACGCATAAAGACCTGCATATACGCACACACACACAAATATGAATTAAACGCACACACACACACACGCACACACGCACACACGCACACACATAAACGCACATGCAAGCACACAAACACACGCACCCCCACACACGCGCACGCGCACGCACCCATACCCACACACGCACACGCACACGCGCGCACACATACAAACGCACGCGCATGTTTAAACGCACGCACACACATTAACGCACACACACGCGCACACCCACGCGTGCACATACGCGCACACACACGAACACACACGCCCACACACGGGCACGCACACGCACACACATACAAACGCACGCACGCGCATAAACACACACACACACGCGTACACCCACAAACGCACACGCACACACGCGCACACGCACACACACGCGCACACGCGAACACACGCACATACGTGCGAGCGTGCGCACACATGCGCACACACACACGGTGCAAAAACACGCATTTCTACACAAACACACCTGTACGCAATGCACGCACATACACATGCAAACTTTTGCGTGCGCCCATGCCTGCGCACACACCGTGCATACAAAAACGTATACATATATGTACACGCGGAAACACGCATCTAGACATACACACACTCACGAAGCTACATTCACACGTACCGTACATACTCGCATGCGCGTACACACCCACGCACTCATAGCACGCAGGCACACACAACTTCGCACACAGACGTAAAAACAGACATACACACACACACACACACACTCATACACACATGCAAATGTAACTTGACGATCAGATAATGAATGTGCTTTCGCTGTTGCGAGTGGCGCATAAAAACGGACGTTCAGAATGCATTGGATTTTTGTCTCCCTTTTTTTGTTCATTGTTTTGGAAAGTTTTGGAAAACCACTTCTTAAAATAATGAACACCATGAACGATCGCATACCAAATCGTTATGGGCTGCCAGGAGAAACGAAGGTCTCCGAAGTCGTTTCTGAGCGCATAAAACGCTGCGCATATACTAACGGTGCGAATGGGTATTGTGAATCGGATAGGTGATAAGGTGATACACGTCGGTCGTCGTAGATTGTAAATGTCGTGAAAATGTAAGGCTGTGCACATAACAGACGATATGCAAGAGCTGGAAGGCAGAGCATTAAAAATGAATCACATCCAAATTGTTGTGATTTCTAAAAGGGAAGTTGTCATTCCGCATCGATTTATAATAGCAGTTACTGAAATGTAAGTCAAAGCGAAGGCGATGATACGTGCGAATTAAGCTCATCTTCCGAAAATTCTAGAAACGACCATCTATGACTTTAGGCATTGACTCTATAAATGTCTACTGGAAATGTTTCTTAAGTTTGTGGATATTCCGTGTTGCTTGGCTTCTGTGCAGTGGGATAAAAGCTTAATAAAGAATTTCGCGGAACATTCAAACAACAAATGCTATAGATTAGTCACGGAAGAGGGTCGATGCCACAGAAATTACGCGGTATTTATGACAAATTGAAGGCATTAATCATATAACGTTAAATGTTTAACGTAAAAGTAGGTAGTAATTATTCGGCTGAGCTGAAATTTGGTTATCAAAAAGCGAGAAACGTGGGCACTTGATTGTCTATGTGAACCATAGTTAGGTGTAAAGCAAAGTTAACGTTGGCATTTAGTGACTTTTCGACAGCTTGCGACAATTTTGCCATTTGGGCCACTCTGTGGAGTGCATGTGCAGTGCATGATTCTATCTGATTGAATTTTGAATGCATATGAAGTGCTGACAATTTTTGCCGTGTGAAAATCAATGCGATTCTCACTTCGTTAGGTGACAACGACGGGCTCACAGCCAAACACACTCACCGACACGCACAATAGCGGTCAGTTAAGCATTTGGGTTGAAGCCCAGCTGAGAGAGGCTGTGCTGCGTTTCATTCTCTGCATTCCTAATCAATCACCGGCTACAAAATCCAGGGAGCCGGTCGCCAGTCGCTGTGGTCAACGTTCCTTTTCATTGTTGCAAGTACTGCAAAATCCCGAAAGTGAGCTTTCCTCCATACAAGGCGGTCCACCCCCGGATGTAAACCTCGGCAAAATAACCAATTTCCGTAAAATCTGTGTGACAAATTGCATTAAGCACCTCGAATATACGCTTTTTCTTTTGCTGATGCGGAAGATACGGTCATAGCGTTAAAAAAACGAAACTTTTATTTCTTGTAAAATGATGTCGAGAATGAATGTTCCTGTTTTTGAGGAATCCTGTAAGAATAGGGATTGGTGGATTTGGGCAGTTTCGAGAAAAAAAAAGGTTGCATTCGAGTTGTCCCATTGCAAGAAAAGGTTGTAGTGGGAAAGCTACGATCTGCATAGCTAAAATCGAGGAAGAGCAGCTCTTCAGATTCAGGACCTTCAGGACAGGGAGCATAATCGAGGGTGTGGGGAGGGAGGGGGGCAGGGGTGCAGGGGTAGGGAAGTAGGGGAAGGGGGCATAAGCAAAGAGAGAGCTAACTTTTGGCGGTTCAATGTATTCTAATTTTCTACATTCTTTTCTTTGTTCGTTTGGCATTTCTTTTTTTTGACTTGATATGAATTTGGATTTTTAATTGCAATGAAAGCAAAAATGCGAAAAGTGGCACATGCAAATGCGGTGTGTAGTTAATTGAACTTTAGTTACGAGAGTTTTCCTTTTGTTTACATGTTGATTTAGTGGTTTGCCAGTCGCCGCAAGACGTGCCAGCACGAACCAAATGCCAACTCGACATCGACAATTTTCAGCGGATGTATTTCGCAATATGGCAACTGTTTTCCTTAGATAGGATCCATTGCTTCTCAGTGCAATGCTTTTATGTGATCGCTTTACTTGTGAGTAGATGCACATCCCAAATGATGTCGATTTATTTATTTGTTATATCTATTTGGTAGGCAACGTGTTCGGGACTAGGCGGTCTGGGTATTGCAAAAAAATGCACGAAAGAAAAAAGATAATAGAGGCAGAAAAAACCGTCAAATACACCATTAATGGGCAAGAGCACGCTATTGCGCTGGCCAAGCAGGAGCGTGACTGACATCAGTGTTAGCATTTCTCCGTGCATTTGCAACAGATGTGCGTAATGATTACAGTTCTAACGAACTCTAGTAGTAGTAATTTCAAAAGTTTGAGCTGACGTGCGGTGACCGGTTAGTTCCCTGAAGCGATCGTTTCAAATAAAACAGCGCGGTTACCAAAGTAACATTTTCCAGTTTCTTTCCGGGTCTTTCTAAATACACCTTTAGCCGTTTAGTAGGGCTGAAGATAAAAAAATCTTCAAATTCAAGATCACTGAATCCAAAAATGACTTTGCAAGCTCCCACTAAATCGATGATTGCCTTCCTTTATTCCAGGAATATCCGGTCTGTTATAATCTGTCTTTCTTCACTGGGCATCTTTAAAGCCGTGATCCAGCGTAATCTCACGAGGTGTCACCGCATGGACTCGATCATATTTAGGATCTTAACTGGCTGAGGTTGTAAATGATTTGAACAGTTTGGCTGAGAAAGATATTTTGGTGGCTTTAAGCGCCCAAAATTTAAAATTAGTTTAAAATTAGATGTTTCAATAGGCAGTAAATGGAAAATACCAGCTTGCGGTTTATTTAAATACTGTGGTGCTTTACTTCTTCTGCTTTTATAAGTTGCTCATCTTAAACGCTTAATTCAAACTTGTTTTGACTGTTTATTGTTAAGAGCTGACATTTTGCTTGCGATAGAAAATATGTCACTTGATCCCGGAAGTGATTACTGAAAGTGCTTTCTCGGGTTTATGCACAGGTAGATAGAAGCCATTGTATATTGCTAAATGTGATAAATCATTGGGCGAACAATGCAGGTAAAAGTGGACTTGTGCTGCCTCTTGTGGAACTCTCTCATAGCACACCATCTTCAGCACCATTCCTGCGAAGAATATTTCTAATCGATGGTATTAGTCCGCTCCTAGTTCCCTTACTAAGGATGGCCGTCAAAAAGGTTTTTGTGGGATACTGAATGGAACGCTTTCGAATGTTAACACAGGAATCTTTAACCATCGTAACCTTGTTTACAGTCTTTGTGCAGCTACCTAAACAGACTAACAGTCACTATGAAACAACCTATTTAGGAGCGCGAAGTACGCTTTGCTTAGATGATTTCTTCCCCAAAGTCATGCTTTTTCTCAACAAAAATCATTTCTTTTTTTACGAAACCGGGCTACACAGATTCGAATGGTAAGTTCGTAATCGAAAATCTCAAATATAAATCCGCTTTTTGAACCGAAATAACATTGGCGGTTCTCCAGAACTGTGGAATCTTCTTTTTATCTTTGTTTTTCATTTAGATAAAGTAGAGGGATAAAGCTAGTGCCTTAGTTAATATGTGGAACACCATAGGGTTTCTTGAGAGCTTTCTACTTTTCTTATATAGCAACTTGTATGCCAAGATGAGCATTTTCAAGCGAGTTGCCGGTGCGAGCGAAGAGAGCAAGTTGTTTTTCATTGTCGGTCCGATACGTGCAACAAAAGTAATCGTTGAAAGTCTCGACGTTTTGCTCAGCCTTGGCCAGCAACTCGCTTCCACATTTCAACGATTGGTGCGCACGCCTTTTTGAAGTTCTTTAAGTGAGAAGGCCCAGAATTAATCGGTGGACTTTAGTTTATGAAGAACTTTTTGCCTCCTAAAACGAACTTTTGAGCTTTCTTTTTTTTGCTTCCCTACCCTGCCATTCATTTGCTTCAGCCTTTTCATCAATTTTTAAGCTTAACTGGAAGCTTTGGTTCCCTCCAATTTTAAGAAGAGGCGAAAATCGCACAAAAAGATTGCATGGAGTGCTGTTAAAGAAGACAATATACCACCTACGTCGTCCAGTCTGAAGACTTCTCACTGCACATGTAGAAATTATCGCCTAATAAACGAAAAGTCAGCTGGACAGAAATTAAGAGCTGAGTCTATTGGTGTATCTGAGCAGTGGTCTCCTTCTCGGGCTACCATCACCATGTTAAGAATTTCAGAGGATAATTCGGATAGGTGTCCAAATGATATCTACCGTGTCAATAATTATGATTTTGGACGGTCTCGACCCACCTTACATCAGTTGCTTGTCGATTAAAGCAATATGGATGGGTTTTGGGTGAGCGAAGTTAGGTGATTTAGAGTTTGAAATAAGGGTATGGCGGTAAGTTGCAAAGTTAAACGATAGGAATGTGACAGTTAACTCAGGCAAAACTACCAGGGCGGCACCTGCTGAATGCATCGTTAATAGCAACCATTTCGCGTAAAAAATATGACAGAAGTGTGAGAAATGCGTTTTAAGTGTGAGCGACGAAGATCGTTCTTAGATATAATTTGTGAAGTATGGTGCTACAACGAAATGGATCTAAAACTTGACATACGCCAATGCTCGCTTACCGTATATATCATCTACGAGCCAGCTTTTTGCAAGAAAAAAAATGTTGAGAAGCTTTTTTGACTGCTTTATCACATAGCCATTCATAATTAGGTGCTCTTCCTCATTGTTCAACGATCACAACGCTATATGAGATGAATGAACGAAAGAGGTAGTCCTTATTCACGTAAACAAAGAAAAGTACATGCACCAGTGGGATATATAACAAAATAGCACCCACATAAATACAACTCTACAAACACATGTTTACATGAATTGCACGCGTGTTCATAAAGGAAGCAAATGCAGTGAGAGAGGAAGAGAAGTAAGATGTGCCATCGCATGCTCATCTTGCGTTGGCGTTTTCAGTAAAAAAAACAGCTGTATTTCCTCTTTTCGTTTTTTCTTTGTTTTTATTTCTTTGTTTTTCGCGTTCGGCATCGCTTATTGGCAGTAAAGAACGCGAAAAATTTTAGTGGCGAGACGTGAAAGAAAAATTTGGGCCAACGCAAAAAGGCATTAACGGTGCCGATAACTTGTTCAGGGAATGTTTCTTTTCGAAACATGCTTCAGAACATTGGCATTCTCGGCTTTACAAACTCGTTTTCGATAACGTCGGAGAAGTTGGTGCAAACTAGTACCACCATCTCACGTTCCGCTTCTCCTCGTGCCCTGAGTCGACCACTGAATATTCATCGACGCAACGCGTTTTTACGGTAAAAGACGGCGAAACTAAGTTATAACAAAACTTGGGGGAGAGTAACAGTTAAGTATATGTTAGTATGTGTGAATTGCAAGGGACAGTATGGCAACGATCGACAAAATCGATTATAAGCGACACTTAACAATGTCATCAAAAATTTTTTTAAAGCAGAAACTTCGCAAGCAAAGGGTCCTGTCACAAATTACAGAATCGATTATAAGTGTCGCTTTGTTAAGTGTTTGATGACATTGTTAAGTGTCGCTTATAATCGATGTCATCGCACGAGACGTAAAAATCTTCATAAAAGTCAACTGAGGATTACGACCAAGCTTTGGGTCACCTCCATCATAAAACCCTTCGTGGCGCAATTGGCTAGAGCTCAGCATCATGATAGATATTCCATCAAAGGTACTTCCTCTGAACATTGCCAAGCTGAAAGTGTCCTATAACAGAAATGCTAAGTGGTGGACTGCCACGTAATAACAGCATTGGTCGCATTTGCAGCGGCGGAAATGACCTTAGCAACAGCATTACTCATTTGTGTTGTGGCGGAAGCACCCCATGGGGAAACTGTTACAAAAGCTTTGTTTAACATTTACATTCATAGAATCTAATCGAAATATTTAAGCATGATTTACCAATAGAAAAGACTCGAAAGAACAATTCAGGGGATGAATCATAGAACAAGCCGACCAGATCCAAATAATTTTTAAGACTAGTAGGTGATCGTGATAAAATCTTAGCTGTAATAGGGAAACATTTATTTGCTATATTTCTTGGATTGTGCTTCTGCTAACTGATGCGTACGTGCGCTGTGTCCTGAATTTGAAATAACTTTTAATTCCTTTAAGTATTGAAAGTGTGAATCTTAATTTATTATTGTTGGCAATGGCCTTTATAAGTTGTGTATAGATATGGCAGCATAGAATCACAACGTCGATGTTTCGGGTAACATTCATCTGATGCAGAGAGCTTAGAGATAGCTGTTTAGATGCCGAAAGAAGTAGTTTCAATTTTTTTCCGACAAACCAAGGCGAAAGGCTCCTAAGGTAGTTGTGGAAGAGCATAGCAGTTCAACAGATCGGCTCTCCTGGCTGTTCGCTGATAGCGTTGGCGTATTTTTATGAACATTTTTTAAATTCTGAAACGACTGATAAAAAACACTTGTGGAGCCGCAAATGTGCGATGACGTTAAAGAGTTGTTGTACGGTTGCTTTGTTTGGCCACTGCATTTCATGCCATCACACATTCGGTGGGCATTGTGTTCAAAAGAAATCGATGTAATTGCTGCTGCATTCTATTATGCATGTACTGCAAGTAATGCGATCGTAGTGCTTTGGGGTTTTTTTCTTTTGCTTTATGAAAGCATATTGATGAGTGAGATAAAAGAATAATGCTTTGGATGATAAAATTTCAAAATTCACAATAAATTTTCCAAAAGTCACTCATTGTTCCGTGAATTTCAAATTGCTTGAGTTGGGTAACGAAGAACTGGGAAAAAATTTTGTGAGGCTAATAAACGAAAGTAAATCCACTTAATTTTTGAAGAATTCCCACTGAAAATTCCTTACAAGTTCAAATTCGACGCGTGTAACATATAAGAACTGTGTGAACCACGAAGTGTTATGATAAGCTGATGTCATCACATAAAGACGTCGAATTTAGCATAAGCAATACAACTGTAAATTCGCAGTTGCTAATGCGCGAGTTATTGTGATGCGCTTAAGACTTAAAATACGCTAATATTTTTTCTAGTTCAGTGCAGCCGAAATTTACCAGAATAAGCTCGTTGATGCACTAGCGTGCGTCACATTTCAGATGCCCGTTAAATGATTCTAAATTCTCACAGCCTTTGACAAGTTCGAGGGAAACTCTTTCGCCATAAATGCCGACTATTTATATGTTGACCAATTCTTGGGCTCTCATTCCCTTAAAACGCGGTATAATACAGTCACACGTAGGCACATTCGCAACGAGCAACAAATTACGGTCACATTGATCATGAGGACTCCAATTATTTATGGTGATAAGGGACCCGCAAAAATGCTCAGTTGTGTTGAAGTGAGAATTAGATTTGCATCTCTAAGAAGAGAGAGAGAGAGGGAGAGAGAGAGAGGGAGAGAGAGAGAGGAAGGGAGAGAAAACATCGGAGATTTCGGAAGCATTTCATACTTAAAAGCGCTTCAATGACAAAACATTGCTGAACACTCCACAGCAATTAACACAACCACGTTGCCGTATCGGCTAGAATTGAAACATTTTCAAAAAAAAAACATGGGAACATTTTTGAAAACCGTTTCGAGCATCTCACAGCAAGGAAATACAAATGGCAAAATTTCGAAGGGTCTTGAGCATTTCTACGTGAGTTGAGCACTTTTATATTGACGTCGAGCACGCCCACGGCATCTTATGCATAGTAGTGCCCAAAATTGTGCTATAGCCTCATTAAGAATACTTAAGCGCGTAATCATTGAGCTCAGAGAATCGCAAGGCAATCAACAAACAAATGAATGCAAGTCTTAGGGGCTTCTTTGTTCGTTAGCTGCCTTGAGAGAGTTTACAGTTTGAGGACTTTTATTTATAAACGAGGCCGGCACGGCATCTCCACCGTGTCGAGAAAGAGAAAAGAAATAAAAAGCAACGATGAGAATCACTTAAACAAATAGTTTTGCTTTACGTTTAAGAAAGTTTTTTTGCCAAAACTCATCAGCAAACAAAGATAGCCTGCAGACTTCTATTTTTCCTTTTATTGCAGCTCTTTCACTTATTTGTTGAAAATTTGAAAACTTCGCCTCACTTTTGATGAAAGATTTTCTTTTTAAGGTGTATAATCTCCTGGATTTGTATATATATATATATATATATATATATATATATATGCCCACGGCATCTTATGCATAGTAGTGCCCAAAATTGTGCTATAGCCTCATTAAGAATACTTAAGCGCGTAATCATTGAGCTCAGAGAATCGCAAGGCAATCAACAAACAAATGAATGCAAGTCTTAGGGGCTTCTTTGTTCGTTAGCTGCCTTGAGAGAGTTTACAGTTTGAGGACTTTTATTTATAAACGAGGCCGGCACGGCATCTCCACCGTGTCGAGAAAGAGAAAAGAAATAAAAAGCAACGATGAGAATCACTTAAACAAATAGTTTTGCTTTACGTTTAAGAAAGTTTTTTTGCCAAAACTCATCAGCAAACAAAGATAGCCTGCAGACTTCTATTTTTCCTTTTATTGCAGCTCTTTCACTTATTTGTTGAAAATTTGAAAACTTCGCCTCACTTTTGATGAAAGATTTTCTTTTTAAGGTGTATAATCTCCTGGATTTGTATATATATATATATATATACATATATATATATATATATATATATGAATTTTTCAACTGTATTAATATAGCTGAAAAAGTTTGCATTATTGAGGACATCGAATACTCGCCTTTTGATTGCAACTAGAGCATTCATTTCACAACAATAAAAGTAAGAGGAGGAGCGTTTCAATCGTCGAAAATCATAAATGAAACCAAAGAAGATAATAGTTAGCGTTCGATGGATCAGCTTCAAAGAGCATTATTGCATGAAAAGGTTGCATGAGGAGTGTTACCTTAGCGTGATCAGGACAGTAATATCATCTTTTTTTTGTGAGCCATCGAGTAGAATTTCACGACTGTGTGGTTATGCATTTTCTATTTCGCCGACACCTTCGATGTCTGACGGAGTGTAAGTAAATTTTTTTTTTAAATCCGCGCATTCTGCATAGGTTTGCTAATTGATGACGCTCTGAAGGAAATGGCGAATCCGCGAACCAGGGTCAAACCACCGTTTCTTATATCTTCTAGGCATCTTTCGAATGTTCCAACTCCTTGACCCCATCTTTGGGAAGGTTAATAAATTTTGGCGTAAAAATCATTTTATTTTTTCCTGAGCACATAGTGCAAGTGACTGTGTTTGAAGCTGTTTGCTAAACTGTTACTTATGCAATGATCAGCAAAGTGTTCATTAATCTTTTTCGATTGCTGTTCCAAATTTGCATTTTGAGTTCATTTGAAACGTTTGCACGCATATATCAATGAGACAAATGAACGTAAGGAAAGGTTCAACAATGCGCACGCAACTCTCATTCTAAAATATCACATCGCGAGGGATACACAGCTGTTATTGAAACGTTAATGAATACTAAAAACGTATTGCATTCCCGAGGGAGAAGTCTTGGGTATTGTTGCGTCAACATTGCGTGCTTCTGTGCTATTTAACTTAACCGCGAGTAATCACTGGTGGTTAAAATACCGCGTGAAGATTTATGTTCGGCCAGTGCAACAACAGTTCACTATGTAAAACTACTGGCGCGTCGTGTTTCAATGCTTTCGATTGCGGCGACTGCGGCATTACGTTAACTGAGGATGAATCCGTTGATCTAGAGCACACCCAACAGAATCGTTTTAAGCGATAAATAAACAAATCAATGCGAGTTCCGTTGCAGCAGCAGTCAAAGGTAATGAGACATGACTCATCGGAACTATTGGTTCACCATGATTATAGCAAACATAAGGCATCTGCTGTAAAGCTTATTGACAGCACCCAAACATGGGTGTCGCTTCCCCTCATATCCCGCTTCCTTTCCCCCCATTTTTGGAAAATTTCTTGAGGCCGCTATTTTCGTGCCAAAATTTTGAGCGCCGCCAATTTCGCACCAAAGAATGGTCTCAGGCTGGTGGATGAACCTGCGCAGAAATTTTAGGTGCCCATTAGCGCACACTGTGCTGAATGCACCGGAAGTTCCACATTTCGAGACGAGTTTTCATAACAGTTTCCCAGAACCTGTAGTTCTTCTCACTCGTTGCCACTTGTCCGCTGAATATCATCACTTAAAAATTCCGAAATTAGTGGATGTGCCCATATTCCCCCTCCTCCTCGATAGGTAGTCAGGAGGGGGAAGGGGGGAGGAGGAGGGGTACTGGTGTCCATCCGTGACTATATATGGCTCTGCGGAATGCTGAAGTGTCAAGGCATAGTCGCGGCGGCGCAAGGCATATCCAGATACTGAGCAGTAGCCTAGTTGAACGCTAATCAATTTCTATAAATACAAGATTCTTAAAATTTTTATTCCAAACTCATTCAGATCTCGTTCAAATGGGTCCACTTGGAAGAGTCATTTCAACAGTTTTACATCTTTCGCGTTTAAAAGTGAAAAGAAGTTCTGTTTAAATCTTATTAAATTGTTCCTCTCGTGAATTTGACTAATTTGCAAGCAAACGAGTTTTGCAGTTTCTCAGCGTACCGCGATACAACTCAACAACTGGCAAAAGTACAGATGCTCGACGAGCACAGCTTCTTATCCACTGTCTCATGATTATTCGATGCAGAAGTTCCAACAAACTGATCTACCTAGTATTTTAGTCGATAGGGGTTTATTAAGTGCCACTGCGAAGCCAAACATATTGTCAGTCAAATTCTAGCCTTAATTTAACGATCATCATAGCCGCCTTTGTAGAGAGGAATATGCTTCGTTGAATGAGGAGTTTTAGTTGAAAACATTACTTTTAAAGCATAGGTCGTTTTAAAAGAAAAAAAAGACAGAAATTAATACTACCTTCGAGGAGCCGTTATGTGCGACCTCATCCGAGTATTTGCAGAGTGATTTGATTATGGCGAAATGGTACACATTGATTTTATATCGAAAGTCTGCTAAGGTATCGTCATTTGAAAATTTATGAAGCTAATGTGACTTTGATTGTTAGAGATATATTCTATTAATGTTGTCGTTGGCAACCGATTTCTTCTCCCTTGAGAGCATTTTCCTGTTTGCATTTCATTATGGTCTATACTGCTTCCATTGAGCGTGTTCATCTTCCGATTTCTTCTGTAATTATTAATCCGTTCCTGTGAACTTTATTGAATAGAATAAGCGATATTCTTTTCTCTCCACTTTCTTTATAGCATTCGGAGTGTTCCATTGCTCAGTCCTAGAAAGTATATATATAGTTCATGGAAGGCTCGTTTGGGATGAATTTACGAGAATAAAGTGTGGCCTCGAACAAAAGAAGTCTTTGCTAAACGTGGGGAAAACAACAAAAGAAACCTATTCAAGGAAATATAGTATTTATTTTCCGTGCTAACAACTTAGTAACGGTATTCGATTTGTCAGCTGACGGATGTTTTGAACGCTTCCCTATTTGTGAATATTTTCTTACATGACGCGTGTCCCGGCGAATGAGCAAAAGTTGTGTTGGTATGATGAACGATGGATGTGACATCTGGCTGATGAGGAAGGCCAAGTAACACTCTCAGGACTGGTTTGCAAAGGGTTCTTTGCAACTGTGGCAATCCAAAAAAAATCGCTATACATCGGTGCACATTTATAAGGGAATATGCTGAAGATGCAGTTCAACATTCTGCAGTAGATATCTTACGACAGTTCCTTCGGAGCCGTTTTAGCCAATACGTTTGGCATTTCATGTCGATTGTCTGCATGAATTTCTTAGTTCCCTTGCACTAAACTCTTTAACAATGAATAGGATTAACGGAAAGCTCAAACATACTGAAAGAGCAAAGCAAAAATGATCACTAATGGGCTGCTGTTTATAGGATGACATCACATCATGGGCCCAATAAGATGGCATCTGTTTTTGTTACTTCTTATCGTTTAAAAAAATCCATTTTATAAACAAATATTACAGCTGTGACCAAATGCACAAAGCACAGACCGAGCAAAGCGACTCAACATGGCAAATTTCATGCATATAAATAGTTGTATTTGCTGTTAGCGCAAGGTTCTCGCTAGTCAGCTCAAAGTTTTCAAGAAATGATGAGAGCGAAATAATTAAAAAACTGTGCAGAGCGGTAACTGAAATTGAATCTCTCTTTCACGACGCCTTTAATCACTGTGATCAGTACCCCTGATCATAAAAATCACAAAAAATTGACTAGTGGAAATGAAACTGCTCCAATGATAGCCATAAATAGTTTAAGGATAAAGCTTACATATCGAATCCTTTAAATGCAACTCCTTTGTAGCTTATTGCTTTTAAATAGAGATTATCTAAGATTTTTGAAAAGTTTAATGGATAATCGAGTGTTGCGTTCAATATGGAAGTCATTTTTTCAATACTGTGGCACGAGTGGGCGAACAGTGTAGCAAATAAACTAGCCAAATAATTTGCACCTATTTATGGGTTTACAATTTGTTCTATCGAAGTTATATGCAGTGCATTTAGCAGCTCGATGGGGAGGAAACGAAAATTTTGTTTAAGATTAAAAGTGATATACAAATTGACAAAGTGGAGACGACTCGATTAAACGTAAATTGCATATGAAATATATGTATTGCGTATTTTTACCAATAACAATAAGTTTTCCACAGAAGACGAAATTCGCACACCACCACTCTGTAACATTTTGCGAGTTAATCCGTCAGGTTCATTTAAATTGCACCTCTTCAGTAATTTTTGTCTTCTACCCAATATTAAGAAACTATTCCCTATTCATCTTTAAAGATTGATCACTGAACATGTAGTTCTGTCTCTTAATTTTTGCCCCCCACTTACCCATTTGCCTCAAAGCAAACACCGATTATGGTGGGGCATTAGAGGAAGCTGAGGTGCATTTTGATTGCATTTTGATTGCAGCTGTCACTAACAACGACTGTAACAATATTTTCATCTTCAACATGCCCTCCAGAGGTAAGGATTTTAAGTTGTGTTTTAGCATCTTTCGTGCACGATTATAGATTTCGCGAGATGTGTGGTGCCGATGTATAGGGTGCCCTTAAACTAAAGATAATAACATACTTCCAAGATCTGTTTCGTAGTAGATAATAACATACTTCCAAGATCTGTTTCGTAGTCGAGCGATTTATTGCTGTTTATTGACGTAAACCGCGCGGTGGTGCTCTGTGATCATGATTGGTAGCTGTGTAGTTATGGCCTTAGTTTATGCGTGATTCTTTAATGATGTTGTACTTGGCACATATTGTATGTTCTCCTCTATGTGATTTCATATTGTGTAGCTAGCTCATCCCGGATCGCCCACCTTTTTATATCCTGAAGAATTGTCTTGGCAATGGCGAATTATCTCTTTGTGTTGATAGTCTCACAATGAACACGGTGATTGTTTGACGTTCGAGAATATTACGTTATGTAATCGAGGTCATTGCAGGCATAATGAGAAGTTCAGAAGAAAAGAGTGCTCCATTTCGG
The DNA here is from genome assembly GCA_000803305.1 of Toxocara canis. Lineage (NCBI taxonomy): Eukaryota > Metazoa > Nematoda > Chromadorea > Rhabditida > Toxocaridae > Toxocara > Toxocara canis. The sequence continues at coordinate 559,243 of JPKZ01003284.1, read as the reverse complement.
CAGTTATTTTGGCTAAGCAAAGCACTAAAGGAAAGGTAGGCGCTTTTATCTGTCGCATTTTTTCGATGGCTTTATTTCCCCGAAACGGACAGTGATCTCTTTTCCGAGCGTATTTTAGTTGTTCCTCAAATCATCCCACCGTCAAAGGTTCTTTCTTGCGTCTAGCTTTTTCGACCAACAGTAGATCCTTTCGGCGAGCAATACATATAGCCGAATGTGCATTTGGTATTTGCAGTTAGTTGGTTGCCTGAAAGGTAGAACTACTAATGCAAATGCAAAATGCGCTGTGGACTTCATGAGTGTATTATGCTAACTTAAATATATTATTGTCTCTAATGCAGTGATAAGCCTACCTGAAGAATATCAATTATCGTACGGCAAATTCCGTCAAACAAAGTGAGTTTGAGCAACCAGATCCAGTTAAAGCTCACGAATGACATAGCGCTTGCTGCGATACAGTGATTTTGGGTGAAAACCTATCGTAGTGCAGCCATTATTGAAATCATTTGTTTTATTTCTTTGCTTGGAGTGAACGTCCACTGTTTGTAAACATGTGTGTTTTCATTTAAGAGAGCCGCAGACGGAAGTGAAGCACTTTTTAACCGCAGAAGCTGACAACAAGCGAAATTTCATGAATTTTGCGAAAAGATGAGCAAATTTCTGTTCGATAAGCAAAAATTTTCTTTCGAAATTTGAATTTCCCGTATGGATCAAAATTTAGACTTACACAATTCATATTCTTGCGGATATTGTGCCACCCTGAAGCTGAACAGTTTTCTAGCCTAACGATGAGGTCCACCCATTCCTCCGCCCTCACTTTGCACTTCCAAGCTACTGGCGTGCCATTTAGGCCTCCTTTGTGTTTGCCGACAATCGCTGGTTATGTTGCCATTGCTGTAAGTAACTCACATGAGTTTCTTGTCTTTTCCCCGTTCTCTCTGTTACTCTTCTTTTCCTCATGTATCCTCGATGGTTCTGTTCCTTCCTCGTTAATGCTGCTGTGCTGTTAGTCTGCTAATCTCACTATGCTACAGCGTTACGTTGCTGCGTTTTCCAAAGCCCATTTTGTGTGCCAGGCACCCTCGAAAAAAAATTTAAAAAAAAGTCAAACGATGTCTACTGCACGCTGTTTACTTTTAACTAAAACTTTGTGTGCGTAACAGGAGTGGTTTCAACTTCTTCGCATCTAGAAATTCCTCATTGTGAAATGCGTTGAGAGGCAAGCCATCGAATGCACATGCGCGCCCCATCGATCCATGTTGGGGAGTGCATTGCTGGCAAATTTCACGGATGCAGTGCACAGCCGCTTTTATTACTTATTGTTAATTCACATATTAGCACACGATTTATGACTTCTATTGGTTGCTGTTTGCGTGCTCTTTATCACTACTGTAGCCATAAGAAATTGCCTCATTTAAAACATACTCCATAGTTTTCGGCAATCAACTTGAACAGCCAAAAAACTCATGAAAAAACGGCCAGCTCATACTCGTAAATCTGCTCACTGTGAAGCTGCAATACCCTCATTGAACCTGACACCGAAATCAAAATCTGCGAGATTTAATTAATTTATTTTAGAGTGCTTAATAAGAAATTTCACAAAACTTGCACTAGTGAGAGCAACTTATGGAGAACGTAGAAGAAAACAGTGGAGGGTGCTGCAGAATAGAAGGGGATGATATAGTATGTAGAGGATTTAGTTGGAGTTAAATCGTAAGGGTGAAGAAAAAGTGTACCACATTTTATGGGGAAATCACAAATAGTTGTGAAATAACACATCGAGTACATGCTCTCTGATTATTATCGCTTACTTTCATTTTTCATGAAATACTGTTGGCCTTCATAGCCATTAAAAAAGTTGTTAAAATTTAAATGCGATTATGTGGACTCGAATTATTCACATGGACGCATCGATGAATCCGACGATAGCTGCTCTCGACAGGCTATCGTGACAACACACCGTTACAGTTGACTTCATGAGCAACCTCCTTCTTATCTTTTTCCACAAAAAAAAACATACGTCGATGCAACTAGTCAAGAATACATAAGGCTTATACACATTTTAATACCGTACTTTCATTTTCTATCAGTACTTCTGCTTCTGTTTCTGTTTTTGGCGTAACTTAATTGCTAACGGCTCGCTTATGTGGGCGCAATGATTACGTAACTGCCACTAATTGGAACCGTTACAACTGCTGTAGTATGCACGCAACATCAGCAACGAAAGAATTATGAAGAACAATCACGATGTGTTATTGGCCATTTGCCACATTAATCAGAACTACCTAAATATCGCACTCTACCTAATCAAATCATTTGCGAGTGCAGTGTGCTGAAAAGAATAATGTAGGAGATTTTAGGGTGCTATTCTCAGCTATCGACTCCATTTTATTTACTTAGTTGGTGAACTTTAGAATGCTTAGAGGCTGATGGTGACATGTCAGCGACAAATTGCATTTGCTTGGCTGACTTCTTAGGAAGCGCATTGAACGCAAGCCCCATACACCCATCCACTGCGCTCTACGCTTGATTCGCCCACTTATGTGAACATTTTGCTGAGGTTTGCAAGCTCACTTATCGAATGTGGCTATACGTATCGGCGCTGATGTATGGTATTTGACATAAACGTCACTCAATTTTTTAGAGTAACGTTTGCAGTAGTGCAGCATTGCTTTTATTACCCGACCTCACGAGTGGTCTCATATCTGGAGCCGCTTTTGACTTTTCTCTCGAGCAGATGAATTTTATGTAAGCCTCGAGAATATGAGCAACTGTTTGAAATAAGTGAGATATGAGTTATCTCGCTGCCCTAATAGCATCCTAAAATTTCTCGGAAAGTAGCACAAATTAAGTTCGGTATTTTCTCGCTGGTTGGAATGAAATGGCAATAACTTCATATTGCTGAAGGCCTTCCTCTGTTCTAAAATTATGCCACAGTGAACATTTTGTTGTCGCCTTCTGCGTCGACTTTCTGCTCTTTTTCTAATCGCCCTGCACACTTTTAGAATATCGTGAAATTCAGGCATTACATAATCTCCAAATGCATTCCGCACATTAAAACTCCAAGTGTAGTTGGTGATCACTCGAGTATACATTCTGGAACTGTTCGTTTACTAACGGAAGCGATAAGATTCTATAACAGTGCTGAACATGAGTATATTTTTTGTTTCGTATTTTTCTAGCGAGAGCAGTAAGTTGCATATGAGAATACCCATGAGTTTTGCAGTGAAAAGCAGAGGCGTTATTAGCTTTGCTGGCAAGGGTAAATACCGGCAGAGGGAAGGAAGCTGGTTCTATCTTCTACGTGTATCAACTCTAGTGTGTACGGCAATAAAGTGGTTTGATCAGTCCATTTCGTAACCATTTCAAACATCACCTCATTCACTTATGCAAGAACTGTAAAACAATTTTTGAACAGCTAGCTATAGCATGTAGGCAGCGATATGAGGCTATTGCTATATTTCTCCTTTACCAGTGAGGAAATGTTGAACGTGATGTGCGCGTGTCTTTTTTTGAGGAATTTTTGAACGCTGCTAAAGCAGCGACATAACTGGTCGTCTATTTCTGAAAGGATTACAAGCTCGCACCAAAGCGCTTTTTTTTTGACTCATTCTCTACTGGCGTCTTTTATCGGCGCAATCATCCATCAATAGCATAAATGGTGAAAAATCCGTTTAAGCCGGCAACTTATGCATGCTTCTGCATGAAGTCTACAATTATAATCACATTCTAAATTCAATTAGAATGCGGTCATCACTGTGGGCGAAAAGCATTTTATAAAAATTGAAATTAACTTTTATTATGCGCTGTTGCGCTTCTCTCTTTCGACAGTCCTTCTTCATTCTACTTCATGCAACTGTTCCACTTTTACAGTACCGCGCTAATAATGTGCGAAAAATTCGTATCGCTGAGGGTGGGGAGATGAGCTTTGGGGCAGGAAAAGAATGTAGCTGTAAAATTTTTTTCCACTAATAGGGTAGATCCCAGAGATAATTATCACTGAAGATCGAGTGCTGTAAAAATTGGGATTCTGTTTTTAGATCGGATTATTTCATTGCTATATTTGGTTTCGTTCTGTTCTGTTCTGTTCCGCTGTTTTGGGTTAAACGATGAAGAAGGTAGTGGTATCGTTCGCTGATTTCATTACTTTGGGCGGTAGAAACTGATGAGATGACTGCTTTGGCCACTCTCTTCTACTCAGCGATCTCCTAGAAGGTTTCTTATGATCCCTGGTCCAGTGGCGTTTCGAAATGACTCATGGAGGGATTACGGGCATGATTGGTCGGTAAATGATATCAAGTCAAACATGTTTCATTCATTACTTTCCTTAGAAGTCTAGAGAAGTGCGAGTTGAAATAATGAATGAATTTGGCCTCTTGAAGCCGTTCGGATCAACGAGTTGGAAACGAAAATACTACTAGCGCCACATCTATAGCAACCGAGGTCTATTTTACTGTAAGCTCCGAAACTTAAGTCCATTTTGGTGTTCCTCATTCGTATCCGGACGGCACATGACACAAGAGAACGGAGAGGAGTAAGAGGTGAAAGGATGTGTACGATGTTAAGCGTGACCTGGGAATAAGGAGGTGAAGTGGAGATCTCGGCATAACAAAGTATATACTTTCAGAATCATACTCAAAGAGTGCTCGTTTAAAAAGGAGAAATCTCTCCAACTAGAACTGCAGCAAGAAAAGAAGACGCTTTCGCTTTTGCATCAAACCGTTTGCAACGCGGATGGACAGTTTGTATGATGGGCTGAATGAACCAGACTACGACGACAGTAAGTTCACCTCACAGCGTAAACACTGGTTGCGTCAACAAACTTACTGAAAGCATTGCTCGTGTTGAGCATCACATTACTTCAGCATGACAGCGTCGAAGGCGATGTTCACAAGGGTTCTAAAGAACAAAAATTCGTAGCTGACCACCGATTAAATTTCATGATGTTTCACGGAAAAGTGAAACCCATTACTTTCACTTATTCGATAGACGGTGACCAGAGAATTTCTCCTCAGCACTAGCATGTGCCCAGAAAAGTAATCAAGCAAAGAACTTAGAAAGCATTATTACTGGAAAGTAAAGAAAGCATTATTACTGAAAAGTAACGGGGGGGAGAATGCGGCTTCAAAGCATTTCTTAAGTATGGCCTTGAATTTGTGCTTCTTTAATACTTAAGAAATTCTGCTTTGAACAGCGAACCTTGAATGGATAACAATGGATGCCCAGACCTATTACCCGAAGGAAATTATGTGGTAGTAGAGGATGCAAACGTAGGCTCGATATAAGTTGCGTTTTCGATATTGCGGCGCTCAAATAATTTGGTGTTCAAGCGAACTGCACTCTTAATAGCCTTGTTGACGTATCCAGTGTCAAAGCCATGAGGTGACTTTACGGTCATCTTGGCTGCAAACATATCAGATTTTGGTTTGTACTGCTCACGAGAACTGATGAACCAAATGTCTGTGTTATAAACGATGAGCTGAAAATACGTCTTCATGCTTTCCAGCAGCCATAGTCATCTAAATGTTTTATCATCACACCTCATTTTATTGATCGTCTCTTCCATTTCCGGTTACTTTTTCCCCTGTCAACGAACATCGATCGCTTTATGATGATGCTTCGACGTTGCTTCACTGCTGCTTTTTGAACTCGTACAAAAATAGCCTGCTTCTGTTATAAGCTGTAAAAAGCTTTGACGATGGACCCAATGAGTTATAGTATGCTCGGGCAGAAGCACGCATCCAAAAATATAGAAAAAAACAGACAAAAGCGAAAAATTCTCGAATCTAGGAGTTTTACGCGAAGATGGATGTTGCTGTATCCTGAGCAAGAGAAAGCTTTTTTCCGAACTGTTATCTCTTTGGCCCATATTCTCGCTTCCCGCATTGATCGTCGTTAAATATACGCCTAATTAGCACATGTGTAATGAGATCATTTATAAACACTGAATTACAAGTAATGCAATTAAATGCAATGTGAAATATCTCATAGAAAAACCAGATGACCTCCTACCTAACCTCTCTGCATTTTCATTTCTGAAATGATTGGTTTAGGTAGAGAATTTTCGTCGTATGGCAGCCATCTTTGTGTTTTGCTCACAACTTTGGAAACACCGTTTTGTTGAAGAGAAAGTTTATGTGTACGCGTTGCTGAGCAATAGCTAAATTGACTGCTTTGATTGAACCGAGCTGTAAATAATCAATCATATGTACTTTAAGAACTGCCTTCCCGCGAGTGATTTAAGCAAAAGTATGACTTATGGAAGCGACAGGTGCTCGAAAACGTTGTCAAGGTTCACGTCTCAAGTTCAGAGCGCAATCTTGTGACATCTCTTACGAGTGCTTTTGCATCATTAAAGTTGTGCTTTCGCCAGTAAAAGAACTCACGTCCATTCTTTTACAACGTTTTCGCTCATGTTAAAATTTTTTTGCTCATAACAACGAAAGTGAAATTCGTCAATACGTTAGGTAATGAGCAAACTTTATGAATTTAAAAAAAAATAATGCTTCCAACAAAAAATGAACTCCGAAATTGTTGTTAGAAGTTAGAATAGAAAACACGCTCAGAATAGAAGTTAGAATAGAAAACCTGCCTCCTACCCTTCCCCCCTCCTCCCATCCCCAATTCATGCATTGAGAAAGGCATCTAAGAAGGCCATGTCTGACTGTTGTGAGTGTAATTTGAGATTAAAATTCTGACTCGAAACTCTCAGAAGAGATGAAAGCCATTTGTTTGCGGCTTAAAGAAAACGGATTTCAGGTAGATAATGCAGGTAACGCAGGTAGCAGGTATGCGCATGAAATATCACTGCGTTGGAAAAGGTGTGAAGGAAGAGCGATAAATTAAAAAAGGGACTTGAGTTAATAAGATTGAAAGCATTGGCACACAATATTCTATGAGCACGCTACATTTCTGAGCAAAAGCGTTGCATAGTTGAACTCCTTTTGAAGGCTTTATCGGTGATTCGATTCAATGCTGGCAGCTCGAGTTGTTGGATAGTAAATTTGGCGTTCATATGTTGTGTGATTCGAAATGAATGACATACAACGGCGTAAAATCGGCGTTATATTCTTGACGCTGTCCGTGTTGTCGTTCTTGTCGTCATGTTTGTATGTCAATGCAGGCTGCCTCCTAGTTTTTACGCATGTGTTGCAAACATGACCATGGTATATGCAGCTGAATGGACGTCTGTGAAGAGTGCACTTAGCTTTCGTTGTCACTTATGTCATGTTGCACGCCACTAGTTTGTTGCTCAATTTTTTAAACCATTGTTTCAGTCATCAGAACACTTTCAAAACGTTTCTTTGAGGCGCACTTCCTCTTAGAAACTGTTAGTCTGCTTAGGTGGAATGCATTCGACCGCTCATTCATTGCTCATCCGATATTTAAATATATTTTCGACACTGTTTAACTTCTTATATAATGTGGCAATAAATTTCTATGAGAAACTGATTCCGGAGCCTACCAAAAGTGAGCTGGTGTCTCAAAAGATTATAAATGGTTCATGATTGCGGGGAAAATGGCTAAATAGGGCGAAGACCTCGTCCGACCTTATGAGAGGACCCGAGTTCGATTCCCGGCTTCCGCCTCCTAATTTTCGCTCTTCTCTTGTAATGTTTTAAAGCGGTATGGGCCTCTCAAATAAAGATAGTCTAAACCATGATTCCGAAAGTTTCTACAAAATATTATATTTGTTGTTCGCGCAGAGTTTTGGGAGTCCCTTTTGCGTAAGTGACGCGTAGCGTTGTTTGCATTCACTATCTCAACTTCGATCGCTTCGGTAGAACGTCTCGATGATGCGCAGCAAAATGAACAGCTGAAGCGTTTTCCCACAGCCTTCAGCCTCATTGCATAATCGCTGGTGGCACAACAATTGGGCTGCTATCGGATCGATTGTCTTATGGGGAAAATATTTCGTAATTCGCCATCGGTTTCTAAATTTTGTACTGATCTGGCAAAGAATCAAATGCGCTAAGAAAACTGCAGCTTCCGATAGCACTAAATGGGTTGCCTTTGACAGGGAAAGGTGCTCAGAAGGGGAGCCACAAAAATCCTACCCCCAAATTAAAAGATTCGCCCCATAACGCTTACGAAAACTGATGCGTTCAGCGAAGGGTGGTCGAAAGGGGTAGGAGGGAGAGAGGAGGAAGTTTGTCTTTGATAACTTACGTATTCCGAATATTGAAAAGTGCACACAGGTTCGGAATTTGAGTTAGTTAATGTTTTCCTTGAGTGTAAAAGTCGCAATTACGTTGATAACATTTCTGCAAATAATGGTTCTTTGGAGTGTAAAAAAGAATGAAGCAAAAAGAAAGTTCAGTAAAGAAATGCGTTTTCTGCCGAAGAAATATATTAACCTTCAAATCACGGCTGTGGTTTGCTCAGATGAAGTTTGAGATCTTTTAATAGAGAGCGTTAGAGATGCCAAATGGGTGCTTCTTTCGAGGGTAAACTCTAGATCATGAATATGGCTCATTTTAAATGAAATTCTTTGATGCGATAATAAGGCTGTCAAATGCATACATATATTTAAGACATATCAAATACTCCAAATAATAGGTACATCGCCTCGAGACATACAAACGACCGATATGAACTGATTGCTAGTTTGTGGAAATAAATCGTGCAGAAAAATAAATTCAAGCAATATAACAATTGTCGCTGCAGCACCCGAATTTAACGAGAATTTCGAATCACTACACTTCAATCGTTGCCATTGTGTGTGGTGGAATGCTGCGCTGAAATTTTGTTTAAAACGCATCTAATGTTTACGTCTTCTTTTAAAATAGAAGCAAACTAAACATGAAACAAATCTGGAAAGAATTATTTTCGGTCTTAATAGGGATCAAGTTTAAGGTAGTGACGTATTATCACAAAGCGATCAGTAATGCTCGTTGACTTCTTTTCATTGCATCTCTTATTCTATGCAGTGGTTTCATTAGCGATGACATAACACAAAACACTCGTATTCGGGGTTTCCTTCACAAATGAAGCAAGTTGTACGGCAGTTTAAGAGGTGAAAATCATTTGAATAATTTAAGCGGACACTTGAGTGTTCGCCAGCAACGATGTTTCAAAGTGCACTTTTAAACCAGAGGTCGTTTGCTAATTTTTCTATAACAAAGCGCTGTGTCAATATTAACCTTTAGAGACTTTTCTGAAGAAGGGTGCAACCTTTTTTTTAAAACTTATATAAAGAAGCAACCGAAAAAACCAAAAAATGCAGGAGAAGGTGTGCAGCAGCTAGTCAAAGGGCGTTCCGTCATCAACAACAGTTTATCTGAAGCGTTGATGAATGTCTGTTTAATTTGGTTCCTCTACCAGAACTCCCAACCTCCCATTGGCTCCCATTTTAAATGCGCAGAAATGTTGTCTCTGTTGTGTAAATACAAGGCATTCTTAATTCAAGACTCTCGTAGACTGTGCATCACACCTTCGAATTGTCTTCTTCCTCATCCGCATAGCTCCCCCTATGGTAAACGCCGATGAATCTAACCGTAGTCTACTTTAACATCAGAAACAGCAAAAGACATAGGCGGTTTGCTTCATTTGAAATATGGGTAAAGAATGCGATGCTAGAAAGATCGGAAATTTAACTGAGTTAAGTGAGAAACAAAAAGAAAAACCGAATTGCGATTGCTGAGGATAGAAGGAAATTAGAAAAAAGAGATGACAAAGGAAACATAGAAAACAGAGATCAAAATATTAAATTGTAGATGTAATCGTGTTTCCGCCTGTCTCAGTGACCTCTGTTCTCACTACTCATATCTTTATTTTCACTCATTCATTCGTTTTATGGGCCTTAGAAATTCTGTTGTGCAGCTTCGCAGTAATACCTTACATCTTCCACTAGTATATGTTGAGAGCTTCAAAGGGCAATACAAGCATACTCATTTTGTTAGCATGTTGCCGTAGACTTCAAAAAAGCTAGCTGCTTATCGGATGACAAGCTGGAAAGGAGGAGCCAAGTGATCAGTATGGCATTTCCACTCGCGCACACCAGATTAGTGGACGGTCATGTGGTTCATACAATGGTAAGCCAAGGGAGCTTTCGCCTTCGCTATGCGCTTCGCATCTCCAACGCTAATTCATATCGATTAATGCCAATCCAACAGCGTGCCTCACGCATATTCGCTTCGCTCTATTCGCTTTTCCTCTCATTTGTTTAATTGAAGAAAAACCGGAAAATTAATAAGTGACATCTGAAAAAAAATGATTAAATTGGTAGTGAATAGAAAATAATAAATACGTCAGAAAAATTTAAAAAAAAAATGGAAAGTTGAAAGATATAGATGAGCTCTATATGCCGTGAAGCCTCGAATTCTAATCGTCGTTCTTAATACATTTTCCTATCCAAGATTCGGTTTTTTTTTTTCGACAATAACAGTTCGCATAAATTTTTTGCGACTCAGTTGATCAGTATAGAGACGACAGCCATCTGAATCAGAATTCATTGAAAATAGGACTCCCTTTTTGATCTAAAATGGAGACGTCATTCGGTGGTATGGCAGTTAAAACAAAAATTTCATTAGGGATTAATTCACGAAGAGAAAGGAAATGATGTTCTAGTGGAAACAATTGATGGAGCAAATAGTAATAGAGAGGTGAATAATTACATCAATTGACTTATAGCAATGATTTCTAATTATATTAATGTGCTTATAGCAACAATTTTTCCTACAGTTGTCCTTCTGTACTGCGAATGTTCGAAGGGCAAAAGCGAAAAGGCGAAAGAATAAGAGTTGTGAAAGGCGATCGAAGATCATCTTACGCTTACGAAGCTGTTAGCTTCTGCCTAATGGTGCGCACCTTTCAATCACTCACTCCATTCATGTATATATTCGTCCGTACATTTAATCACCATTCATCAGTAGTCGCATTCGTTTCGAGTGTACTGGTTGTCATAGCATTTTCTCAGAGTGCATTTATACTGGTATTTTTATGTAACGTCGCTCTCTGCTCGTCGATGACGTCATTCTCTAATTTCAGACTCTTTTGTCTTGTCGTACTCTTTTTCTACATCTAAATGATTCAGTGTATTGAATTCCCTTTCCGCTTTCATTGGCTTTTTTTCCTCCTGCGAAATTCAATATACAGCTAAGAGTCGACTTTGTTTTTTTTGTAAGAGAGTTCTGAGGACCAAGGTATTGTTTATGCTTTGTGGTATGCGTCCTCTAATTTTCTTCAACCAAGCGCTTTTTTTTTTCTTCAGTTAAACGGTTTCTTCGATTGTCTCTTTCTTCGTCTACAAGAGCCATTTGTTGCGATCGTTCAGAAAGCTCGAATATGTCATCGAATAATTGTTCGGTGAAAGGGAATGTTTGAATCTTTGTTGATGAGTGCAGCGCGATTTTTTGCTGTAGAGGATGAGTAGCGTCGACTTTTAGTCTTCGAGATTAATTAACGACTTGTGACCGCAACTGAACTATAAATCTACAATTGGATGCCGCTCCTTGTTATCTCCTCGAATTGTCATTCTTGTAGTTAACGTCAGCTGTTCGCTTCGTTTTTCCATTTAATGCTCTCTTCACGAGCAGTTAAAATGACTGATTGCGCGAATCATTTAGTGGTCTGTTTGCGACCGGCAAAACCGATTCCGATGGCTGGCTTCGAACCCTGATTATGGCATTGCAAAACAGCAGCTCATTCCTTTTCCAGAATCGGAAAGTACGAATTCTGTGGATCGAATCTGTGCGAGAAATATTTTTAGTAGTCGATTTCGGAGATGTGCCGATGGCTGGATGTGACCACTGCAACGTGTCAGAGGCTAACGCGCTTGTAAATGTTTTAGAACTTGCACAGCGGGTGAGCTGAAACCTGGCGCGACATTCTTTGTGATTATTGTGTGCTCTGCATAAGGCCAATGATGACCGTGTAAAGCTTTAATTCAGACATCACGGTTTTGATGAGAAGGAACACTGTTTGATATGAACATTGTTATCTGATGCTTCCATAAAGACTTCCTTCCTATTTCTGTTCTCTAAAGCAACGGGTTATGACGTCTCTTCCACGTTCCATCCCATGTTTCTTAGCCTGTGCTTTTTCATTCGTTTTTTAAAGCGTTTTGGCAAGTTTATGCATGTAGAGCTTAGTAGCGCGGCATCGTATCTGTATCATGATCACCAGCTTGCTGTTGTTGGCTACCAATAATGTGAAACGTCGCCCTTATGTCGTTCATCATCTTGCCAGAAGCGAAATCAGTGCTGACGAGATTAGCAATGACAGTCGTATGCCGTTTGATGCCAGAAAACATAACCAACTTATGATGATAGACCTGCAAGAAAAAACAACTCGTTTTCATTTTGCCACCTGTATAATGCACAGCTTTTTTGCTCTTACGGCGTTATTCCCAGCCGAGTCACCGCGAAGACGAACCAAAATGCGCAACTCAGCATTAAAGAGACAGCAACATAAGTCGCCGTAAACAAGTCGTTTTTATGTGCTTTGGCAGATTCGCGTTTGTAAAGCGAACTATGCTGATCTCGTGACTGTGAGTGTGTATGTGTGTTGTCGTTCTGAGTACCGCAGAAGCTGGCGTTGTAAATTTTTTGTACGATCTCATCCCGTGACCATCTCCTATGCCAAAATTTAAACCCATTAATCGACCCTGGCCGAAACATAAGCATTCAGGTTGCAACATCCGCATTTAATGCATACAGCCGGTCGAATTGCATTTTTCACCAGCCGAGCAATAGAAGATCAACTGAGAAATTTATTGCATGAGCCTTTAACAGAAGATTTTTAAGAGCAGCGGACAGCGGACATTGATTTTCGTTATTTCAGAGATGTTTGTAAAAATGGTTGGCTTGGTGAGTATTGTCCATAAAGCACAGATCGTGCCAGCTTGTCGGTCGTCGCTTTCAAGTGAAACGTTAAATAAGGACAAAGTTCCGTTTTCTTTTTGTTTGTTTTGCAAAAGAAATCGGAACGAACCTCAAGCGCTGATAAATGATTTGTACTAGGAAGTACTCCGTGAGAAAGCCTTTGGTTTTGAGAATTATTGTATGACACACAGGGTTTACGAAGTTAATCCCTGAACTAAGCGTTCAGTTCCTTTTCAGCGTTCCTTTTTCATTGTTTGAAAGGCAGAAAATTTTGTGATTTTAGAGTTTCCGCTTTTTGTGCGGTGTTATATTCTCCAGCGAACACACAACTGACCTCACAGGTAAGTTTTGTATTCGCTAGAAAGCATAGGTAACAGGTCTAGAAGCAGAACGTTCAGTGTAGCTGATCGAACATTGGAAATATATGCGAATTCCCATAATTCAACGAACCCCAAACTCGCCCCGGAAAGAAAATTACACACGATGCATAGCTTTGAATGATCCGTTGAGGAATCCAAAAAGGGGAATAGCTTCTCGGGCGCCGCGCGCATACTCTCCCGTTATTTTTTGCAGTGATAGACGAGAGGAGCAATTAGGATGGTTGCAATATGAGATTATGACATTCTGAGTCGTTTCCTACGGATTAGATGCGAGCGCTGCTGCAGCTCTTCTGAAAGGGCGACGATTTGCTACGGTAGCTGCATTTTCAGTTTCATAATCACGATGTGTGCCCATCATGTTATCAATGCATGCATGCTCGGTCTCGCGATGCTTCGTCGAATCTCAGTCGTGCGGCTCTCGTTATTTTTTCGCTTTCCGATTATGAAAGAGTCGTTAGCGTGCATCGACGAAATATCTATTGCAATCATGGACGCATAATTCATATAGAACGGTGATGTCATCGTCTGATTTTTTGGGTGGAAAACTATGCTTCTGTTTCGTTAGAAATTGGAGGAAATATCGGCTAGAAATTGAAGTGGGTGAGGAAATGTCGGGTAGAAATAGAAGTGGGTGAGGAAATGTCGGGTAGAAATTGAAAGTGGGTATTCCGGGAAGATGAGAGGAATACTGCTCATATGTGATATGCATATTACCATATGTTTAACTGTCTGCATATTTCTTTGCCAAATTTCCATTAATAGCATTATGCTTGTACCATTCTTCGAAAAACTTCTGAAGTGTATTCTATCTCACCTTTCCGGATTATCTGCAATACTGTCCTATACCCCAGTTTAGTTCAGGTACGGTGCATTCGAAAGGATGATGGTGTCACTTGTGGTGAACGCCTGGGTAGGATGCGTGTAGCGATTCGCTTCCAAAATACACTAGTGCTATGATAGACGTAGACAGACTTGTCGATTTTTCGCAGTGCTGGCTGACCTGGATGAGGTGACGCTGCCCACCTGAATGTAAAGATTCGGATGCGGGAAGATGACCACAAGAAATTGTATGAACTTTTCCTTTCTGTACTTCCCGACTGCCCGTCTTTGCTTAAGAGGAAGTTTGTGCTTGTGCATGGCGATCTCGTAAAGCTCGGTATTGTGACAATCCGCTAGGTCGGCGGATAGAATAACCGTAATTACGCAGAAATGTACCACAGCCACTTAACTTGAACTTCGTAGTAATGATATGCGGTTCAAGTTGAGTGGCTGTTGTACATTTGTGCATCATGCGCCAACGCTAAGTACTCCATCAATGTAAGCGCATACTCAGCGTAACCAAAATTACCTTCATCAATACTGCATGAATATATAGTGCGCGCACAGCGTGACGTTCATTCTTGAATGGCTGGTGAGCAAGCTTTTTTCCGTTAGCTGAATCAAGTGTTTTTTCTTCAAACGGGTTGAATAAATCGATAGTGATTGTGTGCGCGATCAAGAGATGTTGCATGTATCTTTTCTATGAATGCTAGTCATTAGAGTCGTTTGAACTTTGCGGCATATATTGCAAAAACTTTTGAGCACCTTAGGTGTTTTTGAACAACTGCAAGAGTGACATTTTTGCAAGGATTTGCAAATTTTCATCGTTATCATTTCCATTGATTGCAGTGATGTTTTTCATCCATATTCATGCAATCTTGTACTCATTTGAGCTCCCGATTCTTGTAGTAACTACAGCAAAAGTCATCATAGTTTGTTTTAATATAGGTAATGTGTAAGCCGTCATTAGCCGTCATGATGTGCTATTTTAGAGTAAAGCTAAGAAATGTTGTAAATAACGTATAGCATAGTGTACTTCAGGAACTAAATCATATAATATTATATTGTAGCTTATTTCGACATTTTTTTCAAGCTGTAATCTGTTGTATTATATCACGAACGTTCGTATTAATTTACAAAATCCTCTGGCTCGTGGTCAGATAGCTAAGCTGTTCAAATCTTCATCGCCAAACAATGTTTGGTTCAAAAACGTAATAAATGGGCGTCATGAAAGCATCGCTCTATATACTAAAGTGGATTGAGTTATTAGCTTTTACGTTAGCGCCTTCAACGCACTTGAACGAGTCATAGGCAGATTGCAAGAATTGTGAGCATTTATTCAACTGGCATAATATCAAGTTAAAATAAGCAGTCATTTAGTGAACCGCTTAAGATCAGTGGAGAATGTTCATTTTTAATTTACAGTTCAGCTTAAGACATCGGAAATAAAATATTCGAGGCAACAGCCAAATAAGTGACACACACATATCGCGTAGTTTACGATATGTGTATCAGTATGCTTTCGACGTTTTTAGCTGCGTAATCGTTGAACTTGGAGTGGCGAAATTTGGTAATTTTCCTGTTTCGGTGTTTAGGCTGATCGATCTACCCTCGGTGGGGCTGCAGGCATAACAGATTGAGTGCTTCCCATGCACTACGACTATATTACAGCTGACTGCTTTGCATGGCTTTTGGAATGGCAGAGGAAAGCGACTCCATAGCAAAAGATTTGCGCGATCAGTCGATTCGGCTAAAACAAGAATGCATAATGACGGAAGGTTTTTGTAAGCAGTATATGACAGTGGTTGTTCCAATGGGTGTTATTGTAGAAACGCGTTCGTGCAGGTATCCCTCATTCCCACTTTCTTCAAGAAATAGACCATCGATAGGTGGCAGTGGTGCTCGTCATCCTTGTGAAACACTAGTATAGAATAAACCGAATTGGGATTCTGTCATCAACCCGAAATCAGGGCTGTATAAAATTACGTGCAGAAGAAGCGTGTTGTTTGTTTATGCATGAGCGCTGCATCACTCGTGCGTCATTCATCTTACTTTTTCTATTTGCCACGACCTCGGCATCGGAAAATTTCGAGCAACATGAGGAGTAGTTGGCTGTAGCAAATAAATGCACATACACAAGCATGGAACCGATATCGTCATGTTGCGCTTTTCAACTGCGAACTGTTTAAACCGCAGAACAAGATTCTTTGCTCATTGCGGACCCATCGTTTAATAATCCGATAACATTTATATAAACTCGTTCCTCGTGATGCTCTACAGTTTGTGCGCGTTTTGTGAGGGCTAAAATGTTGCTCTACTGAATGCGACCAATACATTAGTTGGTCGATGTCGGTGTGCAGTCGCTTGCGCTGACGTAATGTTCAGTTCCGGGTGTGTCTCGAAGAATCTGACTGTAATGCGCATGTTATGGATGTTGACGGACACACAAGCGCAAACGAGTCATAGAAGCAATTTGTTCACTATATTCTCATCACCTTTTGGTCACGCAAGAGGCGGAAACCGTAGAATTCATTGGGCTCGCCAATGATTTTATCGGATGACAACAGCTAATTAGAATACGCTACCCCTAAACATCGTCTAATAACGGCTTTATGAGTCTCATCTCTCTTTCCGATTTAATACACATGCTATTTTATGAGAACTTTAAGGACGTGAAACGAATTTTCGATTACGAAATAGTTTCATGAGCGCTTAACTGGAGCAAAATTTATTTGTGCTTTCTTTTGACGTATTGCAGTAAACAAAAACGACTGCAGAGCGTTAGGATGCCGCCGGAACGAAATTCGGAAGTGCACTACAGTCGATACAGATTTTTCATGTACTATGCGGTTTAGTGCCCATCCCATCGTCGGGGAACAACAAGACGCGGTATTAATACCAGAAAAAGTGATCAGTTGAAATCAGTGCTCATAAATGTCTGGATCGCGCTATGTTGAGTGCCTCAAAGCTTTCGTTTCTTAGGTGTTCTTAGCTCTGTATGTAATATTGTAGGCGTTCCAGTATTGTCCGAGGAAGAAAAGTTTACTTTTCTTATTGAATCACCTTTTCTATTACTCAGTTAATCTTATTGAAAAGACGACAACGAAGCAGCTCGTCATAATTTTCTACCGATCCTTTCAAGTTTCTAGTCAGTAGGTGGTCAAGTCTCAGTGAAGTTTGTCATTTTTAGAGGGATAAAAATTCTCAAACGAATGAATATCTTATAAATTATGCGGTGGCGTCTCTACTGAGGATTCATCCCATTCGGAAGTCACAGCTCTTGCTATGTTAGGAATGGCGAGCATGAAAACCATGACAACGGTTTGATTGGGAGCGTGCAGCGCAGTAGAGCTTCTTTGAATATCTAGAAAAAATGCGATGTTTCCTGATTCATAACATTGGGATCGTGAGATACTTGCACTACTACTTATCTCGCCTTCTTGAGTAATTGTAGTTGCATCTTTTTGTTGTCCGGCTTTATCATGAGCACAACACATCTCACTGTTTTCATTGTTAATATGATTATTATTATCATTACTATTAGCACTATATTTTTCATTGTGTGCTGTATACGAGAAAGATGCAGTTCATTGTTGGACGTGGTGTGCATGATATGACCTTTGCTGGATGTGAGCTTTACTTAAATATAGTTTTAAAAATGTTCTATTAAGTAGTGCTTTTGCGCTTTGAACGTATTCGACATTCGTTTTCTTTTTCATTCATTCTCCACTTTGCAGCAATCGCGCAGTGCTCAATTTTCGCATGTCCAGAATCAAAGTGAATTCGCACTATCGTGAAATTATTTCTCATAAGCATTGATTTTATACCGTTGTTTTGCTAACGTATACCATAACCACTTGAATAAATGCCCAACGGCCCATATTTTCCGCACTGTTTAGAGAGGGGTCTCGCGCAACGGCCACTTTTAATTTTTGCGGCTTCTAAGAGATTTTAAGATGCCTGTCTGTCTGGCTGGTGGAATTCATTAGCAAAGCATGCGTATGCAGTGTCTGCGCCATTGGTTAACAGTAACTGATAAACGAATGCGTTGACTTTTAATTTTTGGTCAGCATAACTTAATAGGCCATTGTGCAACAACATTAGCGTTCAAAGCATACATCCTTCCGATCAGAAATTCCTTTCACGATCTATTAATACCTCGATAGGTCGTACATTTGTTGTGTAACGTAATCAAATACCGCAAAATGGACCCACTCACATATACGAAGTTTCTTTATACTTGCCAAAGAAATTTCATAACACGTATAGCCTGAAATTGTTGCTCTTCATGCACATAGTTTCAAAGATGGAATTCAACGGCTCAGGTTTCTTACTGTTAGCCATTTGAATTTTCTCATTCAATCTTTGGTCTTTTGAAAGTTTTTGACGATCAATATTGGAATAAGTAGTGTATTGCAGTTGGTTGTTCCAGAGAATTCGAGTTCTGCTGCTTCGTTAATTAATTTGATCGTTGCCAAACATCAACGAAGTGTTACTTTAGCTAGTTTAGCTACTTTTATGGCAATTATAAGCTACATTTAGCTGTTCTCCAGAAACGTGCAGTTTTTTTTGTTCAACAGAGCGCTCTGATAATTGGCTCCCTTCGTGATTGCTTCACTGTTGCCGTCATGGTCGCCGCTCGAAAATGATCCATTACTTCCCATTCTGCTCAAGCCACCTTCTTTGTTGATCGAGCATTTTAACCTGCGGGTCATCGCAGCGGTCTTTTAGTCGGTCAGATTTATGGAGAGCAACTCTTTACCGTTTGGCAATGCCGTTATCAGCAAACACTGTAACTCGTATTCTGTCATAAATCAGTTCAGTTGAAGGACGTTACAGTATGAAAGAGGCAGAGCTGTGTAATGAAAAAGACAGAACTCTGTATGTCATTCTGGATGAATTCAGGCCGAATTTTGCCGATATGGGCGTTTCGCTGTATGCTGTATCTTTGGTGAAAGGATTGCCGGACAATGCCGTCCATGTTATCCGTTGCCAATTACATCAGCGACTTCAGACAATTGCTGCTTTCTATTTTCGCCGTTCCAGTTACCTGTAGTGATCACGCTTTTCAAAGTAACATTTTAAACAGAAGTAGAATTAGCATTTTGTTGATGGTAAACTCATTGAGGCGCAATATGTGAGGGTGATCCGTTTGTTTGGTACTGCTTAAGCGTATAACGTTTCACATTAACTTACCGTTCTTTTCTCTCGTTTATTACAAGCTATAAAGTATATGCTCAGATTGGGTTCTCACTTTCTGCAGTCATCTGAGATTGTTGCCATTGTTAAAATGGATATATATATATAACGCAAGTTTTCGCCTTACTTGTCAAAGCTCACTACAAAACGTGCATTATATCTATACGAAGTTGTATATTTGCGCATAGCAACGTCGCTGCTGAAGCCTTCAGCAAGCAGACGCATCGCCTTCACGCACTTCACACTAGTTTTTTTTTTTACCAGACAGACGCGGCAGCGTTTTCGTGCCATATATGATGGTTGACTACGTGAATTTCAACTGCACATATAAGGAAATTCTTTTATACAACCCCTAATTTATACAGTCGATATCACGTATGTAACATGAAATTTTTTGTGATGCTCCTTACGGTAATCTTAGCTGTTCGAGTTTCGATAATGCAGCGAACTAAAACGTTTTGAGTTATTTATAAATGAGTTTATGTTTAACAGAAGGATATTTTATGGATTTTTAAGACTGAATTTCACTTGCCGAACGCTTGCATTGCAGCAATTACTACTGTTGTTACCGTTGCCATTTCAATACCATCGCCTCACCGTTTGATCTATTGCACTTCCTTGCATTTTTTTCTGTTGTTTAGAATTGTGCAAATATTTTATCTGTTACATTTTAGCTGATTATCACTGATGAATATAGAACGTTGAAATGATGTCGCTACTTTGTTACTCGAAAAAATTCCCAAAAATCCTTTCGCTTGCTTTCTGCAACTTTTCTTTAGAGAGAAGGATATATGCACGACATTTTTTTTTTCATATGAGGCTCAATACATTATGAGAAGGCTCTCCGTTTTCGCCAAATTTTCAGTCCTCTCAAGTGAAGTTTGGTATATTTCCTCATTACCGACTACCTGCGTATTTTCACGTTCCGTGATTAATTTTGGCAAAATCCATATTTAAAAGCGAAATACGGTCACATTGGCCGCAGGCAAAAAGTGATCCTAAGAGGCGCAGCATTGCTCAAAACTTTTAGTTAAAATCGCGTCAGCTGAAAAAGGTGGTTGATATCAGTCATCTCCATGTTTGTCAGTCATCTCCATGTTTGTCAGTAGCGATTTATGAGTGAGGTTTATCAGACGATTGAACGAGGGGCTGATGTGGAAAAGATATTTTCGATAGGGTGCTGCTTCGACATAAGGTTGTGAAGGCTGTGTTAATTCTTGAAGTACACATAGCTTAATAAAGGAAGAAGGTTGAGATGTTAAAGATTCAGTGATTCTTTTCCAAAGTTAGTGACTCATTAACCTCATATCTGTTGTCTATGGAAGCCTCGTTGAAACATGTAAGTCTGAGTGTATTGCCTTCCACTGTGCTATGAGAAAAATACGCGCAGTAGACAGTTCCTTCGCAAAAGAATCGCTGAAAAAAATAACATAGAAGTTCAGAACGAGACCGTAAAGCCATAAGTATGTTTCTTGTGATTTTCTGTGTTGTAAAAAACTGAACTGCAAAATGACGTGCATCAGTGGGATCTCACGAACATCCTTTCTCGGAAAAATTACAAACCTAATGAATGGCCATGAAAAGTCTATGGAAGGCCAAACCTGCATTTAAAAAAGGAATGACTTCTTCTTTTATGTGTTTTTCACGATAAGATATATGTGCCTGTTTGTATTTGGTGGGGGGGGGGGGAGGAAAAGGAGGAGTGTCTGTTTGTCTGAGAGTTTCAAGTCAGGAACCCGCAAAGCTTCCGTGGTGAAACTTGCATACGTGATGTGCGAAATCGCAAGGGCTGCCAAGTAAAAACGGGTTTGGTCCATGGATTTTTGGATGAGTAATGACAAATGGAAAATAGCAAGGTGGGAAAGATATGCAGGGAGAATAACTGCCCGCAGGTTTAACTCACGGAGCAGAAAGGTCAGTGCATATAGTGCGGAATATTCCAAAGTGTATCGGGGTCTAAATATAGCTCAGAATATGAATTCTGAGTAAAAAAAAACGATAATTTTGGGCAAACGAACGCAAAAACTCGTAAGTTGGGTGTGGATAGTTCGGATCTTGTTGAGAGGTCGTCCAGCCGCTACCACCGCTTTGCAATACTGCTTGGATGTCGGGTTAAGTAGAAATGCTTGTGCACAGCTAGGCGATTTCCAGTTATTCCTCGATGTTTATTTCACCGTCATAGCGGGTTTGCAGAAATCTTATATCCTACCATTCGCTAAATACGCTTTGCGACCCGTCTTTAAAAATTTATAGGGCGAAATATACTTGCAGCAAATTCTTTTTTAGCGAACACAACGGACCAGTCCATTCATTACCCTGTTTTTTCCGCATTAATATAACTCTTTATTCGTGCGGTAAAGGAAGCTAGCGTCTTTCCAATGCGCGTACGCCCTCATGTAGAAAGCATCGAGCAGTCACCAATTGCTTGAGCCTGAATGTCTGAATGAGTCGCTACAGTAGCAGTGAGTAAATGTAAGTGATAATTGCACGGAAGAGCATATGAGATGCAAGCGCACTTCTATCACTTTTACTTGATTTTCCGTGCCTATGTGCGTTACCTTTTATAACTCCCATTCAAAGCAGTCGATCGATTCAGCGAGTGCTTCCAACATAAATAACGGACGAGTCATTATAAATTTGATTACCAGAGCTCTCTATATGCGCACAGGACGTTTTCATCTAGCAAGCAATCTCGAAACGGAGCGGACGTCAAATGATGAGTAGAGCTTTGTACACGTTTTCAGGATCTACTTTGAGGCCCATCCTGTTGGAGCACAAAAAACTCTACGAGCCTACACGTATTTGACGAATTATTTTGAAAATTGAGATATTAATTGAGTGAATGGAGTGCGAAATTAGCATTTGGTAACGTCAGTCGAGTTGTACTGATCGCACCAATTAACACCTGGTCGTATAAAAGCTTCTTTGGCAAACTTTTGTATAATCACCTAACTGTTATTATCAGAAAACCGTCAAAAAACAAACAACGTAAGCAGCAGAAGTCGATTATCGCTACAGCACTAGACGAGCACAGAAGCGACCCATAACTGAGCTGGTGCACAAAATAAGACTCTACTATCAACATTTTTATGTTAGCGCGCATCATAAACCATTGCGCTTAGATGCGTTTACGGCGACCGTAAAACAAGGACAGCCGTATTTTCTCTCTTCTAACAACTATCATACCTTGATAATCATCTGAGCCACGCGTAGAAATGATGGCACTAGCAGAAGGACGCACTAGTAGAGCTGATCGAGTGAGCCAAACATAGAAATGATGGCACTAGCAGAACGGCGCACTAGTACAGCTGATCGAGTGAGGCAAACATAGAAATGATGACATTAGCAGAACGGCGCACTAGTACAGCTGATCGAGTGAGCCAAACATAGAAATGATGGCACTAGCAGAACGGCGCACTAGTACAGCTGATCGAGTGAGCCAAACATAGAAATGATGGCACTAGCAGAACGGCGCACTAGTACAGCTGATCGAGTGAGCCACACGTAGAGGTGATAGCACTTGCAGAAGGGCGCATTAGTTGGTACAGCTGATCGAATGAGCCTCGCCTAGAAATGATGGCACTAGCAGAACGGCGCACTAGTACAGCTGATCGAGTGAGCTTACGTAGAGATGATGACACTAGCAGAACGGCGCACTAGTACAGCTGATCGAGTGAGCCAAACATAGAAATGATGGCACTAGCAGAACGGCGCACTAGTACAGCTGATCGAGTGAGCCAAACATAGAAATGATGGCACTAGCAGAACGGCGCACTAGTACAGCTGATCGAGTGAGCCAAACATAGAAATGATGGCACTAGCAGAACGGCGCACTAGTACAGCTGATCGAGTGAGCCAAACATAGAAATGATGGCACTAGCAGAACGGCGCACTAGTACAGCTGATCGAGTGAGCCAAACATAGAAATGATGGCACTAGCAGAACGGAGCAGGTATTGTCGTTAGATCACACTGCTCCAAGCGTCGCCTAAACAAGACCAATTACCAGCCATAACCGCAACATATGGCAAGGAGTTCCAGATAGGTACAACACGAAAAGCAAAAGAATTGAGCACATCAGTTCGACTCGTTGTCTTCCTTTCGATTTGCAGAGGGTGAAACCTCGAGCGTGATGCAAACTTTGTAAAATAAAAAATACTGTTGAACGGAATTCCTGAAAAACCTTTAACAATCTTAAAACATAAAAGTAGATCAAGCTGAGTTCTTCGATACCATAGAGGTTTCAAATCAAAAATGCGAAGTCGCTGCTCATAATTGGGCTGGAACGGTCCACGAAAAGCTTTCCTAAAAGCCATCTTAGTAAAGCATCGTTGGACTCTTTCAATCATTTCGATCTCCCTTTTCACAGACGGGGACCAAACCTGAGTACAATATTCTAAGATGGGGCGACAGTAAGCAACGAAGGCTTTCCGATAACTTTCAACGCTACTGTATTGCACAGCTCGCAGAATGTAGTTCGCTACTTGAGCAGCTGTTCGCGAAACTTCAACATAGTGATTATGCCAATTAAGGTCGGAACTCACATAAACACCTAGATCCTTCATCACTTCATTTGCAGGAAGATTGAAACCACATAAATGTAGAGGGCATTCAGTCGAGAAATTTAAATGCAGGACAAAACATTTCTCAGGGGATATATCAAGTTGCCAAAGCTGTGACCACTGTTCCATTGAAATCATATCCTGACGTAGCACATTGTAATCGAACGGTGGATCTGTAATAGGTCTGTATATCTTCACATCATCATCACAGTGCTTGCAGCAACTTAGCAAGCTCTTTGGAAGGTCACTGACATAAAGCAAAAATAATGGAGGCCCTAGAATGCTACCTTGAGGCACCCCACTGAGCACAAAATGAGAAGAAGACAAGGCATTCCCGACTTTCACTCTAAAACTGCGTCCACATAATCGTTTTTTAACCAAGTTAGGACACTGCCACCTATTCCATAGGCCTTTAACTTCAGCAGTAGTTTGGGATGGGTCACCGAGTCAAACGCGTTGGCGAAGTCAATATAGACCACATCTGTTTGGAAACCGTTATTGAGACCAGCATACCAGTCGCAGCAGGATGTTAACAGCTGCGTGAGCGTAGATTTTCCTTTCAGAAAACCATGCTGGTCATCGCTGATAATGTTAGACAGACTAAGGTGACTCAGTATTGATTTTCTTAAAACAATTTCAAGCACCTTGCAAAATGATGAGGTGAGACTAATGGGACGATAGTTGGGAGGAAGCACGGTTTAGGGGGGGCTTTTTCGGTAACGGTGCTACTATTGCAGTTTTCCAAGCATTCGGAACGATGCCCAGTGCAATACTGTGTTTGAATGGAATACATAATTGGTAACAAAGGCCTGTCGCAGTTTTCTTAATAAATCGAGAAGGTATACCCTCTGGTGTTAGCGATACCTTATCACTAAGCTCAGAAATTGCCTCTCTGACTATGTCTGAATCTATGCTGATGGCACCCAGATGATGCCGCATATTCATGTGGAAGGACGGAAGAATGCCGTTATCTGTTCTAAAAACCTGCTCGAAGAATGAGGCGAATTGTTCGGACTTTGCATAATAATCAGAGAGGTGATGACCGTCGTCAGTAGTGATGGATCCAATGCAGTAATGTGACCTGATTTTGTTGTTCATGTATTTAAAGAACGCGTCACGGTTATTAGAAAAAATAAGGCGTTTTTCGCGATTCCTCGCCCACTTTTTGCATGCCTTGCGGTAATCTTTGGAGCATTTTTGGAATGCTGTCGTTTTATGCATTTTTCGCCTATCCTTCCACAGGAAATATCGCTTTGGAGCTATTCGCTGAAGATAAGAAGGCATTCGGGCAGTAAGCGCCTTGTTTTTCCGTAGAGGGACAAATCTATCAATAACACGATTCAACAATTCTAAAAATACAGCATACATATCTTCTAAGCTGCAACATGAACCAAACTCAAAATCCCAGTCGTATCCCAACAAGTAATCATTGATCTGTGCCCAATCGCAATGAATGTAGTTACGATGGAGGTCTGCTACAACTGATCGAGAGGACCCAGTAACTTCAAAGCTAACTTCAAAGTACAGCTGATCGAGTGAGCTAAACATAGAAATGATGGCACTAGCAGAACGGCGCACTAGTACAGCGGATGGAGTGAGCTCACGTAGAAACGATGGCGCTAGCAGAAGGACGCACTAGTATAGCTGATCGACGAGTAATTGTAAGTTAAGAAAACGCACTGCACCCGAATGAATGGCGAAATTGCAGTGATGAAATAAATAAATGTAATATGCTAATAACTGTGAAATGTATATAAAAAGGTTTTGCGGAGGTGGCGCACCAGAGCGCGCTTTGGCACTAGCGGAAGGACGTACTAGTACAGCTGTTTCCTAAAGAGCGGATCTATGAGGCAAGAATTGCATGGTTCTTAGTGCGCATGACTATATAACCCAGTGGTGACCCGGTTTTGTATTTCATGGCACTTGTGTGCTTTATATCTGATTTTCGTTGTGCGAGTTGCTGAGAGGGGTTTTAATAGTGCCCACTCTAAAATAGATCTTTGTGCTATCGTTTTTGAACGGATTGCACAAGGGAGGGGGGGGGCTAAGGTCAAAGAGATTTTTGTCTATATATAATAAAAAGAAAATCGTTCAGAAGATGCATTTATGCTTCGACTAGATAAGATTGTCGAAGCTAAATACTCATCTCGAATTGACTCAATTTTCGCTTGCCAAATTTATGTCAGGGAAGCGACCGGAACGTCGAATAACGGTTTTAAAAGATAATACTTCTGTATGAATATTTTGCTAAAAAATGTTCACAATTGACCGCTTTAATTAATATTTAATAGAGGTTCTCAATGCTTTCCCGGTAACTTTTTGTCGCACCTGCGTGAATATTGATTGATTCGTCTAACATTGCAATCGTTTTGATGAAATAGCATATGCAAAACGGACATCGATGTACTCGCAAAGTGCAATGACAATCAAATTGCAAAACTTAAAAGCGGACTGTAACGAGATGCGCTTTCCGTAATCTTGCTTAAGGTCATGTAGATAAATATTCGTAAAGCAAATATGGAATGCTTTTTATGCACAAATGTTTCTGCCTTAAACAACTGCTCTTGGAACACATCACGAAGTGCAGTGGTTGTTGGAAAAATTGTTGGCGAGACGTTCGTGCCAATTTTTGCAATCATTTTGCAAAATTAATACCTCATTCGACAATTCGCTTTCCGAAGTGTCGATAATGAACAATGCAGTTTGCAACGTTCCGCATTGTCATAAAATATAGCTTGTCTCCTGAAGTCAACTTCGAGTTTCACCCTCCAAACTCGTCCACAAATCTATGAGTGAGTTCCAATTTTTTTTTTTTCAGAACGCCGGCAATATCACTGGTTACGTTTGTCAAATTTCATAGTAGTTGTTCTGGTTCGTAAGCTCAACTTATAGGCAGACAGAAACAATAACATCAATACATATACACAAAGATGACAGGCTGATAATGCGCTTTCGCTGCGTCTGAAAGGCTAATAACTAAGAGTGCAAGTTTAAAAGTTTCTGAGGGGAAGTGAAAGCTCCAAATTTGTAGTGCTGCCAGAATTAGTGCGCATTTCGTAAGCCAACGAAGGCGACAATAATGTGCCCGCAAAGCGCACTGTATGTTCCAATCAGCTCGAACAATGTTTGATGCTTTTGATGAATGAATGGTCCGAAGATAATTCCATGAGAGTTTCAATCCAGTGTCTCGTGGCAACGCCCATCCTTCTATTAGAACGCTTTGCTGACAAAGGAACACTTTTGCTGCATAAGGATTCGAAGACTGTGTTTTTATTCGCATGCTTACGCAAAAAAAAGCATATTATTATCTGGAGGCGGTGAGTTTGGTTGACTGCACATAGGTAGGTTTTTTAATAACGGCGGTTTCAGAATGCTTTAAAATATTTGAATCTTCAGCCACTAAAAATTGCCTTCGTATGGCACCTGGCTGCCTTTTTTGAGATGCACATAGACGTTCATAGTCCGCCAGATTTGCTCCTTTATTAAAGTTACGTTGAACAGTGTTGCTGCTTTTCAAAAATTTTTTTTGATTGCATCGTCCAATCTTTCCTTCTATTTGAAGTGATCGATGCTTTTTGTTATCGTTATCTTTTCATTTCCTCAGTTCATTGCTTGACCATTTATAATAGACTTCACTTACCTTTTAGGAATATAATTACGACCGCTGCATTCTATAATGCATGCTATAAAGCATATCATCAATATGCTGACTTCTGTAACGAGAGTAAAAAGCGTCATCTTGCATTCTTTTTTATAAGCTGGTGAATATTTGCGATTGCGTTTCGTTGAAGGGATAATGGATGTTGGTTGGGTAGTGCGCTAGTGCACGCCAAACAAAAATGACAAACTCACTGCCGAATGATAAAAGGAGTAATACTGACAAGTGAATACGTATACGCCATTCGACCGTGAACCACCGACCTGCCGCGAACGAATCGAATAATTAAATACGCAAGACATTAAGCTCGCCAATAGTCGTCTTTCTCATCTGCAATTTAATATTTCTCGTTTTCTAGGTTTGTGCCATCTAGACCTGATCGATTTATCAGTGAGAGCAGCAAGTCTCACAGAAGAGCAGGCTTTCTTATAGTGTCGTATTTGGCTAGTTATGTTGTGCAATTTGTTTATCACCTGAGTAAATGAGTAGCGATGTATAGTTTTAGGATAAGAAGAAATCATATTTTGTGCCATGCTGTCAGTGATCACGTTTAACAAGAAAACTGGTCAACAGACAACTCAAATTAAAATGATAAAGGGTCGGAAGAATTGTTTAAGTCTCGACGTTTGCTACGATCGCTAGCACTCGTCAGTCATTTTGCAATTCATAATAACGAAGAGAACTTTTTTTAGCACATTTCGACCATCAAGCAATCATCAATTCCATGTGTGTTTCATATTAGTTCTTTGACGAAGGAGATGTTTTTATCGAATATTCGCAAAGTTGTTTTTGTTTGCACGTTCAGTTCGGAAAAGAAACCTGTGAATTTTATTCCTTAGCTGTCGTCAAATTACAGTTGTTATTCATTCTAGGATGGGCATTGTTGTGAACCATTAGCGCGTAGAGTGCCATCGATTTTGTGGTGCACGATTATGCATCTAGGAGCATTGTTGCCATATGCGCCGTATGGAGATGATAAACTCCTTACGAGGATTCAAATAATTGAAGCATCCGACGAAAACGCAACAGTGAGAGCGTGAAATTGCGAGACTCCTAAGTATACTTCGAAGTTTGGAACAAAAAAGCTAATTGACATGTATACTAGAATTGATGGCAGCATTATGCTAAAGCACACCACTTCGGTGCCATAGCAGCATAATTTGTCATGAATAATGTTGATAAAAATATTAAAAACTCTCTTAGCCAGTAGATAAGATTTGTTTGCTTTTATTAGTAGATTTCTAAGCGCAACTACTTATCATTTTATTACTTATTTACATCTTGACGCCTAACACAACGGCATACGTACACGTCATCAGCGTTTTCGTTTTCTGTCGCACGTAAAAAAGGAAAGAAAAACTCCAACTGTCTGAAGAGCAAAGTTTGGAACAAAAAGGCTAATTGACATGTGTACTAGAATTGATGGCAGCATTATGCTAAAGCACACCACTTCGGTGCCATAGCAGCATAATTTGTCATGAATAATGTTGATAAAAATATTAAAAACTCTCTTAGCCAGTAGATAAGATTTGTTTGCTTTTATTAGTAGATTTCTAAGCGCAACTACTTAAGTTTATTTTTTAATCTAAAACACATCTTGACGCCTAACACAACGGCATACGTACACGTCATCAGCGTTTTCGTTTTCTGTCGCACGTAAAAAAGGAAAGAAAAACTCCAACTGTTTCCTGAAGAGCAGATCTATGAGTAAGCCTACTATTGGTACTGTACTCCCTCTCCTTACTTTCCCGTTTCGTTTGCGTTTGCTATTCGGCTAACTCTGGGACCACGAATAGAATTTGTTCAGGGTCGGCAAAATTAACTAGTGTGCTCGCTGTTGATGGGAAATAAAATTTAGTATACATTGAATTAAACGAATAATTGCGTATATTTTATAAATGCAATGCACGATGTGGCAAATGTTTCGCCGCTAAAACGACGTCGCTAATGCCTGTCTAATAGATTATAAATTCTATCACGCCTGAATAATAAAGAGTATGGCATGATGTCCGGCAAGGAAGCCGGTGGAGTTGTGAGAGGAAGGAGGAGTGACATGTGACAGCAAAAAAGAAAGGAGAACCTAGAGGAAGGGGG
>JPKZ01003284.1:495847-529453 GCA_000803305.1 Toxocara canis | reverse complement strand
GGGGAGCGAATATGGCGTTAACGCTGAACAGACGGCGGGACGAAATGGAGTAAGTATTCGCACATCCAGTTCTGATATCCATATTCTGTTATATCCATATATATTCTATTTACTGCTAATTTTAATTTTAAATTAAATGGGTTCTACTATATTCAGTTCTATTTTACTGTTGAAATCTTCAAATTTTGCAGTTGAAATTGAAATGTTTTTCTCCAAAATTCCTGTTTTCCTTTGGTCATATTTCTCTTTGCTTCCGGCCACCTTTGCCAGCATTCACTGCCATCTTCCTCCTCTTTGGCAGTCATGCATCGCTAACGGTGCTGCTTGATGTGAATTTGTCATGAAGGACAATGTTGTCTTGACAACGGTAATGGCTTCACCATGCCCAGATTTAGTTCGTCACTCGATAACACTTTCTATTATAGCTGTGTGGTGTGCCGAATGCGATTATTGAAAGTTAATCGGGGATACAGAGTTAAAGCTATTTCAGGATGAACAGCGGCTCGTTGTCCGATCGACCGAGCACATCGCTGCTAAATGCCGGACAAATGGTCCGCCAACAATCTGACACAACTTATATGAATCGGCGTCTTACACGAAGTGCCGCCATTTATGATGATCGACCAGCTACGTCATGTAATCTGGTGTGCAACCAGAAGGTTCATATTAAGTATTAAGGAGTAATGAGAAACATGGATTTCAATGAGTGATAGCTGTATTCACTTGGATCGGTGAACTCTTCAAGGGTAACTCCTGTATTGAGAGAGAAGAATGTGCCCCATTTTAGTTATGCTTTATCCAAGCGCAGCCACTGATCATCTGCACCAAGCAGCTGAACATTGTGAATAAAATTGATTGTTTGTAAGCAAGAAATCGAGGACGTTCATGAGTAATCAAGATTGCAAGAATTTTGGAAGCGGTATTACGTAAACGAAAAACACGGGATCGATGCAACTGGCAGGAAGTGAGGCGTGACGGCACAAAATAAGTGCAAGCCAAAATCTCACAGTTGGCGGATGGAACAGTCACCTGCCGTTGAGGCCCATCGGCAAATTAATTAGTTGTTGTGCCTTAATACTGCTCTTTTGTTACGCATAAGTTACAACCGCTGAAGGAGCAAAGGTTAGAACAAAATTCTGACTGTTTTCATCTCAAATTATAATAGTATTTTTCAGTACGCTTTTAATAAGATTGGCACTAAAGGTGAGTCTTGCAAGACAGATGTAACTGCTACAGAACGCGACTGCCTGTTATATTGTATGGTTTTACTTCATAGAGGGGAGGGGTTTTTACTTATTTCATGATATATTATGATACCAGTGGCATCGATTGGAAAAGAATGAATATCGAGGTGTTACTGACAATTCTATAAGTGTGATCAAAACAGTCGTTGATGAGTATGTCGCTATCTTTCCGTAGTTCGTGGAGATCAACATAGAGCACTATCGGTGTGGCTGTAAGTAAAAGTGGGTTCGTCTCCTACATTGTTCTTTGATCGAGAGCGTTCTTGCATTCAAGAACAGCCGACCTGGTCTGCTCATTTGTGATGACAGCGCTAAGTGATATATCGGAGAAGTTATACATCGGAGAAATCGAAAGATTTTGTGAATGCTTGAAGGAGACATAGAAATCAGAAGAAAAGCCCCTATGTGATATCTCAGTTTCGCTTGGTATTAAGGGACCATACGCATCAGTCTTTGCTGAAGGCGACTGACTTACTGATTGGAAAAAGCGCACATTTGAAAAGTCAAGAGATAGAATTACCAGTTTCCATAATGCTTCAAACGAAATATTTTTTATTATGGTTGCTGCTGGTTTTCTGCTTCAGGTTTTTCTTTTTCTGCGGCTTCATCAAATAGAAAACATAAGACGCGCCCTCTATGTTTATGCAAATGGCACGCTTCCCACACGTGCACTCACTCACTCTCATGTCTACGATACGCGTAGCATGCACGCTATATGCAAAAGCGCATACCAAGAGCATTTGCATTTTCGATTTGCTATAGACCGCGCTGCAAAGTTTACCGTTATAACACAGACAATGTCGAAATCAAATACCCGAGAGGAGAAGAAAGCATGGTTTAGTGTCCATTAAAATTTCTGAGGCAATAAATGATAGTGCACTGAAGCTCATGAAATTAATTGGAGAGTATGGCATCGCTGCAATGCGTGGAAATTTTCTGTTTATTTAAGTTCGTCCACGTTTAGGCGGCGATGCGGCTGCAGCGGCTGCTAGAAGTATGAGATATAATTTTTTAAATGGAGAAGTCAATAATATCTGCCGTCTGTTTTTTTTGGCTCATGTAAATCCTATTTTTTTGGCACATGCGTAAGTTTACACAACGCGAAAGTATCCGTTTTATCTGTTGAGCAAAATATGGACCATCGACTTGAGCAACGGCGGTATGTCGATATGCACGCTGCACAAAAGAGCGAATTGACGTTTATTTCCTCTGCTTATTTGTCGGTGGCTGTTCATAAAGTCGCTATCCGAATTGGATGTTAGCTACTTGAGCTAAGCCACACATGTGAAAAAATAGACAGCAGACAGTTGTGTGTACAAAATTATTAGGAGGAGAAACTGTGGTAACCTGAGCTATCACCTTGTTGCTGTTAGATTCATTGTGCAATACGAGCGGCATCAATTCGCATGAGATTTCTTCTCGAAAGCAGCTCACAGTTCGCAAGTTCGCCTAACCATTTGCCGATCGATTGGCTTATCGTTACGCCATAATTTAAGTCCTCAATCTGTTGTCCAACAAAATCCCTGAGGAAACTGATAAATCCCTGAGGAAACTGATTCCATGATAACGTTCACAAAATACGTTCCCATAGAATAATAAATACATTGCTCGTCACATCGACGACTGAAGTGAATCACCCCACTCGAGTCGTCGATGTGACGATAGGTCAATTTCATAGTTAACTTTAGCAGCACTAAAACGAAAAAATCCTCCATGAAAGTTAGCTTCTTTAATAGCGATAGACTTTCAGTGCTATTAAATGATAGCGAGGAGTTAACTGATCAACTTCAAGATAGTGGCGCAGTTTGCGATGCCACATTCTAGGCCACAGAGCCTGTTACAAAAAGACTTAGCAGCACAATGATGCGTATGCAGTGGGCACAAACATCCATCACTGCAACCAATATTTATAGTCTAGATTGCGTGACCACCAAAGTATGATTAGTTGTTCTGAGGAAATTTTACCCCTTTTTCCGTTATGTTCCTCTCTTTCTCGCTGTCATCAATGATGGTTGTGGGGAAATGAATCGAATATCTCCGAAAATTTCTTTTTTTTAATGATATCAGTGATATTTCAAATGATGCAGTATATTCCTCCTTATGTTAAACTTTAAATGTTAAACGTTATGTTAAACTTTCACCAACGTTATGAGGATAACCATCAAAGAAACCGAGCTTTGGTATTTGGTACTCTCATGAAAGAATCTCATTGCGCAAAAGAGAGCTTCAATGAAATTTTTTGCAGTTCTTTTCAAATAACGATAAAAAGTTTGATTTTGCTAACTTAACTTCCGAGAAACCTTAAATACCAACGGCTTCATTATCCTAACGAATACTTCAGTTTTCGGTAAAGTACTAAAAAATTCTAAAGACCTAATCACTTCGAACTCTCTCAAAGAGTAACGGTTTTGATATTTAAAAAAAGATGCTTCTGAACTAGAATTTATTGCATACCCGTCCTTGGTTTTTTCAGCTTCCAGTCACTGATTTAACAGATTGCTGGTTTAGGAGGTGGTATAATAGAATTGGTTTGCGATGCTGCAAGAATTCGACTTGTTGAGGCGTTTAAGATAAACCTCTCGGAAGTGTCGATGGTCCACCGTCTGCAGCCAGCATTTATTAAAGTTAGCTGGCTTGTGACTTACACTACTTTATTTCGAAAGCAAACGCTGAATGTAATGCAGTTTATAGTATCACACCTTCTTCTTGTGCAACTTTTATGTCAACTTTTGATAGTTCTGCAATGCGCGTGAGAAATATTTATAGCTCTTTTGCTGATGATTCCATTTTGATGAAAGTTGAGCATGCGGACGTGCTGCCGCGGAAAGTCGTTCAAAATAAACGTTTTCCTGAAAATGTTGTTCCTCACTTGAAATTTGCTTCCAGAGTGGTGGCAAAGTGAAGTGAGGTTTTCATGAACCAGTAGAAAATTTTCTTTATTATTTCAGGCCGACTAAGATTGTCTCGTTTATCGCTTTCCCCATAAGTACATCGTCTAGACATTCAATTTTGAGCGGGATCGAATAATCGAATGAAAGAATTATAATGCTTACTTTTTGTTACTTGTTTGAGGTTACTTGTTTACCTGCTTCCGAACAATAGCAAATCTACAAAAATATTAGGACGTTGCCTTTCAAGCGAATCTATAAACCACGTAATATATTTTTAGAGAATTCTAACGAAAGGCCGTAACGTGGACTTGAAAAACGAATTGATTTTCGGAATCAGGATCAGAAACTGTGGGAAAAATTAATTTTTGTGGGCGGCCCGACCACGCGGGAACGTTGACTGCACTACGTGAAACATATAGCGACGTATTTTTTTGTTCGACAGTTTTTCTCTTTGTATATTGCTTAAAACGACGAGTGCATCTTTTTCATGTAGGCGGCGAGACCTGCCCTCCGGTCTCGAATTAAACATCGGTTGACTGCTACCTCTTTTCACTTTAGATGAAAGCTGTGTCCGAAGTTTAGGTGAGTTAAGACGTATTCCGGAAATGATATGATATTTTCTCATGTTTCGACACCGTCCATTCGTATTGCGACATTTACACAAGAAAATGCTAAGAGCTTTTGCATTGTTGGGATTTGTATTTGGGCTACTGCATGAAGCGATCATGGAAAATTTGAAGAAAGAATTTAATTACTATTTATGTTGCTGGTAACCGTGATGAAAGAACTAAATGGGGTCATGAACGTGGCGGCCATCAAAATTGAAATATTATTGCATAAATTTGATGGTAACCGTGACGAAGTCGACGAAAAATCGGCGAGTAAAATTTTTTGCCACATTTTTCGCGTTTGGCGCCATCAACTGCCGGACCATGGTTCCACACTGTCCATTTCAGCCTTATGCACCTCAGAAGTTTAAGCAATATGAACCGGTTGGTGTGATTTTGTAGTTGTGCTTGGATTTTGGTGATGATGGATGTTTACTGGTTAAATTTCGCCAAAAAGTAAAATTAAGAACACAATTTTGCAGGGAAACTGAGCGATGGATTTACCATATAAAGTCATTCGCACTCTCAAACGAACTCCACCAAAGCATTTACGTTAAATGGTTCAAAAATCTCCGACCTAGTGTTTTCGGCCTTCTAATACCGCTATTATTCATTTAAAAGGCAGATGAGGAGTAGCATGGTTTTGCAGTCGCAAAGGTTTAGAGCTGGCTGTCGCTTTTGAAGAATGCGCCATATCATGTTTTTAAAATGTCCACCCCTTTGCCTACTTTAATGAAAAATTTTTTGCTTTCCAAAGAGTCCTGAATTAGGTGTTTTGGAAAAGGCAAGAATAATATTTCTGCTCAAAACAATGGGAAGTTTCAGTTATACGCAATAGAGATCTAGTAGGTGTTGGGGCAAATTTCTTTCCAAAAATGCAATAAGTCCCGAAGTAAAGCGTCAGCAATGCGTCTCATTAAATTCAGACATTGCCTTATCATTTGATATGGGGGAGATCTAATATTTAATACGC
Organism: Toxocara canis; assembly: GCA_000803305.1. Lineage (NCBI taxonomy): Eukaryota > Metazoa > Nematoda > Chromadorea > Rhabditida > Toxocaridae > Toxocara > Toxocara canis. The sequence goes on along the minus strand of JPKZ01003284.1, from coordinate 523,737 downwards.
GTATCCATTTTGGGCTTTCTCAGATTCCGAATAGTTGAACTGCCTTCGGTGAACTCGTCCACGCATCCATCCGGCACTTCAAAACTGTAAACTTCAGCTTCGTTCTTTCGCATTGGCAGTGCATATTTTGAGTGGAAAATTAATGAAAAGGATCGTCATCGCGAATTCCTCCTTTTCATCTTTATTTCGTACGCAGCTTCTTGATTGCACAACAATCGCAGTCTCACAGAAGTGATGCTTTTTCACTGTTGGCTGTTTCCAAAGCCTAACACTGTTCCTTCGAAGCAGCCATATCAGCGATAAGGATGAATGCAACGGCGAAAGGAGGAGAGCAATGAAAAAGTATTCGGTACACAGGATGCATTTTACATAGCGATATTATTCGATCCATAAATGTGGCCGAATTAGCAGTTCATTAGTTTTGCATCCCCAACCCAGAAGCGGGTGGTGCGGGGAGAAGGGAGATGCTTGGTCTACGGCGATCCCGATGTCTGTATCATTCGATTCCCCTAAATAATTCTGCCGGCGATCCAACGAATTTTGGCCTGCAGCAAAGGAACCGAGGCGGAAGTTTAACAGCTACTAGTGTTAGAGCAATATAATTATATTCGAGTGCAGTATCCATGGGAAATCATATGTTATGCTTTTTGTAATTGCTTTTCAGTTCGAACTTCGATCCTTTAGCTTCCTTCATCTGTGGAACTAACCGTTGCGGCCTTTTAAAATTTCCGAGATTTTAAAATTTCCGAGATTTGCGACATTTTAAAAAAAATTAAGCAAGGTTATTGCAGAATTTTGAGAAAGAATGAAGAGCTGCCGTTTGAATTTGTAAAACTTTCATTAACAACGTTAGCCCAGCTGCTCCTTAAGAAATTATGATTTGAGTGTTGTTTCCGTTGTTTTTGACTTCTGGCCGCCTTTCTTTTTGTAATTGAATTTCGTACATGAAATGCTGCTGAAAATAATCCACTACATGTAATAAAAAGTGACTATTCAAAAGTTCAAGCCGAGAATTTTCTTTGAAAATCTCGTGCAGAGACAACGATATGTGGTTCAGCTGTTGTCGGAATATATTACGCATGCGCGAAGGCTTGAAATAGAGGTGTGTTTGGAATGCGATGAGTAGTACGCGATTGCTGAGGGCTGCTTAGTTGTGTTAGCGTGGGAAATAGAGGCTGAAAAGATTGATGTAGCCCTCGAGCAGCGCCACTCAAGAGAGCACAAGTAAGGAACTAATGACTTGTTGCTGGACTCGTGCTAAGAACAAGTAGGCCATTCCTTTATCCCATTCTTTCTGCCTACATTTTTTAAAACTCGTTGATGTGGTCATCTCACTGTTACCATAGATATTGTTCTGGATTAGAGGTGAGGTAACGTGCTAGTCGACTAGATTCTAGGAAGTTTAAATAGAATATACTCTTAGTTCTGCCGAGTGACAGGGTTAATAATCCAAGAGGTTCCAGTGGAACATTATTACCGCATGTTTCATTCTCAATTTTAGCCCAGTATTTATGCCTTTACCTAAACGCCTTGACTTATCTTTAAAGATTCCGTGCTTTTGCTTCTTTTACCATGTAGCCTAAACTGTAAATAGACTTGTCTATTGCTGTTTCATTACTTCTGTTACTTCTGTTACATAATTACTTATGTTGTTATCAGATACCATAAATACTTTCATCTGTTGCCTACTGAAAAATTATAGGTGCATTGTAGTGAGTATGCTATAGTCATAAGGTATCACTGTGACTTGTATTAATCAAACCAATCACCGAATGTTTTTCTGCTTTTTTGTTTACATTCGAGTCAACATTTTACCGTTTGTATCTCTTCACTGTCCTAATAGTTTCTCATTAGGGCTTTTCTAAAATTGTACATTAAAAAGAAACGTTGATGAGTCTATCCGTCATCGCTGGAATTTCACTTCTCAGCTCAGTGAAAGTATGGATTGATTTGAACGATAACACATTAGGGACGTGCATTTATTGATTGTGGTTAGGTTTTGAGGGAGGATATTTGTGAGAAAGTTCGCTCTTTTTGATGTATAAGAGTGATCGAAAGCGAAGCTGAAACGCTAAATTTTTTAATGATTTTAGACTTTTGTTTGCAGCACTCAAAAATTTAAGAGCACTCTTTAATAACAGTTTAACGCTTTCAATTTTGCTCTGAGTGTAAACACGATTATTTTAGATATCGATGTCACCAAATCTGAATCGTCCCACGCGATATGTCAGGGTTGTGGATCAACAAGTCAACGACAAGTACATTCAACTCAATCAGTATCGACTTATGGAAGAAATTGGACAGGTTTTTTTTTCTGCTTCACCTCTTGGTAATAACTGCCTATCTCTTGATAGAAATCTGCGAGAATCGAAAATTTCGCTTCGAAATACTTATATTTATTTCAAACTTAAAGTCATTTTATTACATATATATGCATCAAGGTACGTGGAAACATTCTTATCCAATTAGCTGAGCTAAGCTGTTTGACCTTTGTGATGAAGGCGTGAGCACGAATCATAGTATATAGTACATGAGGTTACAAAAAAATGCTCTTGGAGAGATCTCTCTAAAGAATGCTGCATACAGTTACAATTTGATTAGATATTTGATAGTGACTGAAAATGGAAGCAATATATTCGTATGCAAAATTTCCGTGTAGCTGCATAATAGTCGCATTTGAGCTTTCGGCAAACGAAATTGCATTGAGTGAGGGTTCTCGATGGTGCCAATGATCCCTGAACGTCGCTAACGAATACATGCTATTGTGTGATGTAAAATCAACAAAGTGAGGAAATCGGCTCCTCGTGATGTTTCCGTTTCGTTGAGTAAATTTCGCCTCGCCTGTTCTCAAGTGTATTTTATTTTCCTTGTTTTTCGACTATATTTCATTTCTTTTGTTCTCGCATATTTGTTGTAGTGTTTGTTCTATGTACGTTGTTCTTTGCAAACCCACTGCTCAAGTGCAGTTTAGTCGGTAATGTTGCCAAAAATCTTTGTAACCTTTTTCTGCTTCACATGTTCGCAGCCGCAATCGGCTGTATAAGCCGAGAGGTGCAGATGGATAGAGTATCACCATACTTAGCGCACCGTCAACGCACGACATGCATTGTCGAGAAAGCGCGACCTAAGTGTAGGTATTTGGCCAAGCAGCAGCTGCCGTACTCAGTTGTGCCTTATCGTTCCACGCTTCGTGGATTATATCTAGGAAGCAGGGGTTAATGATCGTTGGTGTGTTCAGTAGTAGACGACCAAAATCCCTCATTAATTCAGCGAAGAAAACGCTTTTGATCTGCATCAGGAGGCTGTAACACCAAACTGAGTCTGTGCCGAGTGTTGTATGTAACGGTCAAGGAGGACTATACTTTTCGTGCAGAACATAGTTTTCACCGATATGTATGCTTTCAGGCCTTCTTCGATTTGCCCTGTTCTATGCTAAGCGTTCTATCCTCACTTCCTCTATTGCATTTGTCGCCTCTTCAGCCGCTGTTGTATCCTGTTCTCTAGCTTTCAAGATTTGCACCTCTACATATAGGCCTACTAGGGTATTACCACAAATTCCTCGCCTTCCATTCGTCGAGACTGATTTTAGTAGCCCTACATCATCGTATTTTTTTTTCAAATCACCTCAATCATCAAAACCTGGAAGTAAATCATGGCAGAGTGTGGATACTAAAACTATTTTGTTTTAGGGTTCCTATGGAATCGTCAAGCTCGCCTACAACGAAAAGGACAAAAACTTATACGTGAGCATATTTGACATTTTATTTAAAAATTCCGAATTCTTAAATATTGGCTTTATGCTGGTGTTCAAACCACTCTTTTTCCTTTTTTTCGATAACCGATTGGATTGGAAAAGGTGATGCCTCGTTTATGTGACTGCAGAGCGTGCTACTGACAGCTTGAGTCGAGTCAAGGCAAGATCGCTTCGTCTTCTATTGTGAAGAGGATGCATGAGTGGGGCTAAGGAAATCGCAAGAAGTCTTTGGCATCATGTGACGTTTCTTTCTGCTATTATTTTTCGAACGATCTGGAAGAAACAGAATAGGGGCTTCGCGGAGGAAATCTAAACTTAACAAATGTTTCCCTAGAAGTGAAGAAGAAGAACAAGAAGAAGAAGAAGAAGAATATGCTTTATTCACATGGATAGAGAAAACTGCACGCGACAGCAAGGCAGTAAGATATATAACAAAACGGTACTGACACAAATGCACTTATACGAGCATGCGAGTATGCGAATTGCACATATGTACTTGAAAGAATCGCATGAAATGAACGGGGAATGGCAAGGAAATGAGTTGCGCATGTGTACATGGAAAAAGCAGAATCATCTAGCATAATGAAGTGAGCGAAACGCAAGTATGAGATGTGACTCAATAAATTAACTGAGCAATTGTTCTGAGGTCAAATGGGTCGAGGCGGTTCATGAACACGGAAAGATTCTGCGCCTCAGCTATTCTACATTTCAAACACTAACTACTCTGAACTGGAAGCAATGAAAGACACTGTTCACAGAATAGGTTTTGCGTGCTAATTGATTACAATGGAGTCGACGTTCTCGCTGATTAAGAAACGCAAATGAACTTTTTAGGGGTTTATCAGTGAAACCTCTGACAATTTTAAAACATAGTGCTAGTTCAAATTTAAGTCGGCGATACTCCAGAGGTTCGAGATCAAATATCTTCAACCTCGCCATATAATCTGGTGTATATGTCCCCAAGAACAATTCACGTAATGTCATACTAGTATAATATTCTTGCACTTTTCCAACAATTTTTTTGCCATTGACCAGGTATGATGACCATGCTTGCGAACAGTATTCTTGTATGGGACGGCAGTACACAGTAAATGCTTTAAGATAATGTTCCATGCATCTGTGTTGCAATGCACGCAGGATACAGTTAGCCACCTTTAGCGCTTTCGTAGCTACTTCAGTGCAGTGTAGGTTCCAGGGCAAATTAGGAGAAATCTTGACTCCGAGATCGCGGATCCCATCGTCCGCAGATGGTAAAAATTTGTTATCCACTCGTAGGAAGCACTCATGATGGAAATCGGGGTGGAGAACTCGACATTTCTTGTTCGAAATGTCGAGTTGCCATGATTTAGAGCAAGCGCTGAAGGCATTGAGATCGTCTTGCAAAATGTGAAAATCAATAGCGAGGTTTTGTAAAGGGCGATATATTTTAAGATCATCTGCAAACAATTTGCAAATGCTAGACAAGTTGGAAAGATTCTGCGCCTCAGCTATTCTACATTCCAAACACTAACTACTCTGAACTGGAAGCAATGAAAGACACTGTTCACAGAATAGGTTTTGCGTGCTAATTGATTACAATGGAGTCGACGTTCTCGCTGATTAAGAAACGCAAATGAACTTTTTAGGGGTTTATCAGTGAAACCTCTGACAATTTTAAAACATAGTGCTAGTTCAAATTTAAGTCGGCGATACTCCAGAGGTTCGAGATCAAATATCTTCAACCTCGCCATATAATCTGGTGTATATGTCCCCAAGAACAATTCACGTAATGTCATACTAGTATAATATTCTTGCACTTTTCCAACAATTTTTTTGCCATTGACCAGGTATGATGACCATGCTTGCGAACAGTATTCTTGTATGGGACGGCAGTACACAGTATATGCTTTAAGATAATGTTCCATGCATCTGTGTTGCAATGCACGCAGGATACAGTTAGCCACCTTTAGCGCTTTCGTAGCTACTTCAGTGCAGTGTAGGTTCCAGGGCAAATTAGGAGAAATCTTGACTCCGAGATCGCGGATCCCATCGTCCGCAGATGGTAAAAATTTGTTATCCACTCGTAGGAAGCACTCATGATGGAAATCGGGGTGGAGAACTCGACATTTCTTGTTCGAAATGTCGAGTTGCCATGATTTAGAGCAAGCGCTGAAGGCATTGAGATCGTCTTGCAAAATGTGAAAATCAATAGCGAGGTTTTGTAAAGGGCGATATATTTTAAGATCATCTGCAAACAATTTGCAAATGCTAGACAAGTTATCGGACCCGCCGTTTATGTACGATAAGAACAACAATGGACCAAACACACTTCCTTGAGGAACACCGCTGACTTGATGGCGATAGGAAGAGAGGGAATCCCCTTCCTTTACGGTGAAGCAGCGATTTATCAGAAAGCTTCTTGACCACTTTAACAGTGAACCACAAATACCGTAAGCCTCTAGCTTGTGCAGAAGCTTACCGTGGTAGACGACGTCGAAAGCCTTAGCATAGTCAATATATACTAAATCGGTTTGAATTTTCTCATCAAGTGCACTAATCCACTCACATACGGAGGTAATTATTTGGGAAATAGTTGATCGACCTGGTAAGAAGCCCTGCTGGCATGGGTTAATTAGACTGTTTTTCAGCTGAATTGAGTTATTCTTCGCGATATTCTCCATTACCTTTCACAATGAGGACGTCAGACTAATCGGGCGGTAGTTCTCAACGTAGGTAGGTGAGAAGTGCTGTAATATGATTACTAAAGACAGTAAGTAGTTGTTGAAGACTGTTTTGTAACGGACATATATAAATTTGGAGGGAAAACCAGCACAAAAGGTTCTAAACTACTTTATAACTGCTTGCTTGGATGAGCATAAAAGTACGAACGAGAAACGCTTGATCGGATCTGTTGAGTAGGTGAGAATGAACTCATTTTACTTCCGCTGTAGTGCTCTTGAAATTGGATTTTTTTTCAGGCTCTAAAGGTTCTCGATAAGATGAAACTGCTTAAGAACTTTGCTTGCTTCCGTGAGTGCTTGACTTTTACATAACATGCTTTACGTATTGTCATTTTATCACCTGAACAGGTTTTGGCATGAGCAAATTTGCTTTTGCTGTTTGATGTAGTAGGAGAGGTTTTAGTTCACAGTATACGACTGGTTTTGCTGATGAAGAGAAGAGATTTTAATGATAGTTAACTGGCTGTTTTATGAAGTTATGTTTTTCTCATGAGCGACTGTTAACTATGAAGCTGTTTCGTATATACTTTTTGTATTGTTCGTTTGTAAAGAGTGTTGAACGCTCGCAGTTTTAATGCGACGCTGAGAGCCCATTTTCAAATATCATATGTGTAACAATGAACATTTAGTAGAAAAGCAAAAAGCAACTGGCGATCAGCCTACAAAATTACGCAACATTTGCTCTCCGCTTTTTTCCTTCCGACGTAATTCGCCTCTTGAAATCTAAAGGCCGCACAGTGAATGAAGTCACTAGAATGGATATGAAACGTTCACAGTTTGTAAATGTAGTTGAATTCGTTCGAGACTCAACGTATAACAAGTTAGAAGGTTCCCTACCGTACGCAGATATTATTGATCTTAATATGAGCTTGTTATGGCTGGGACTCGTTGTTCCTTTGAGTGGACGCACATTCGATCATATGAGCTGTAAGATACAGTTTAGGGCAACCACCGGTGCGAAGGAACAGGAAGACTGTCAGCGTTCCACACAGGGATCCTTTGCAACTCGTGCAACGAGAAATTGCAATTCTCAAGAAGTTGAGCCATCCGAATGTCGTCAAGCTTGTTGAGGTCAAATGTTTTTGGTATAAGTTTGAGTGTTGCTGTGGCGGTTGGACAGCTGCATCTTAACTCAGAGACGCTATTATTGCTTGATGAATCACTAATCGCGAACGCAATGAGGGTGCAGGGTCAGAGCGGTCTTAAAGTTCGCCTCAACGTTCCTCGAAGAATGTGGCTTCCATCGTTGATCAGTGAGGGCATTCAGGCAATTTTTTGAAACCGGTGATCCCTGAAGTTGTCACTGCAGCGAAATCATACAATAAACAAAATTTTCGATCCGTTAGATGTGCTTTTGTTTCCGACCATAATTTTTCTTGAAGTTACTCCCACTTTTCCTAACATCATTCCCAACTTTTTTTTCCTGTTTCCCTTCTTCTTAGCCATTCTATTATTCAGCATTCATTCTTAACCACGTTATCGAAGTGTCAAATCATAAAACGAATTGAACGGTTATTTTGGCTCAACTTTTTTAGTGCAGTGGAATGCGTCTCCATAAAGATTATAAATATATGATTAAACATGCATATTACAGGTGCTGGATGACCCTAACGACAACTATCTTTATATGGTCTTCGAACTCGTTGAAAGAGGGTTCGTAATTGCAATTATCGGAAAGAATAAAGTGCTTTACACACAGTAACGTTTGTTTGAAATATCTGAGGAACTTTATCCGACATATGAGCGCGTTGCACACGTCTAATATCTTTAAAGTTATTCATAAAAACTCGTTCTGGGCTCAACTGACTCTTTGACGTTGTGCTAGTGGATATTTGAATTTTCAAATAGGGAAGAGCATGATAGCTGTTAGACAGGAAAGCATCTACCTCTGTAATAGAAATATTTGAATTGAGGTAACAAGTGGGCTGAAGAGCGCCTAAGAAACTTCGCAGGTTTTAGTTTCACACATGTTAGCCGTAAAAAGAGCTAAAATTTCCCAGACAGCACACCACTGGATGGTAATCCTTTACAGACAACTTGCTCCTTTTCTTTTTCAGATCAATTCTGGAGATTCCGACAGATAAGCCATTGGAAGAAGGTGATGCATGGAGGTATTTCCGCGACACTCTTAAAGGGCTCGAATATTGTAAGTTCTCTTAGCCCATATAAAAATAATAAGTATATATGAATTGGGTTGAATCTTTTAATAAATGTTTCTTTTTCATTTTATCTGTTTTTGCCAAGATAAAAAAAACAGTTTTGGAGAGGAGAAGCAATCGTGTCTTAGGTCGTTGCTATCATAGGTGTAAGGGAAAGCTCGAAGCTGGTGTGGTCGATGGTAATACCAACGTAGTCAAAGTGTCAGCAGGCAATTTTGGCGTGAGCTTCGTTTCGAGGTCGTCAAAGGCAATGTTTGCTGCCGTATCAGTCACTAATCTTATCAGCACTTTATCTCTGGGAGGGGAAAGAGAAAATCTCTGCAGCAGTTTGTTATTTCGATTCGTTCGCAAATCGCAGCGTGATAAATGTTTCGAAAACTTCTTGAAATGAGATCAACGTTGAGCTAGGATGGCGTTTAACAGCACTGATTCTTGATTCCGTTTCACGCGAAGAAGAGATTGCAGTTAGCCCATTATTTATTGCATTTGCCTTGCAAATATCGTAAGTCTTTGAATTTTGTATTTGATGTATTTTTGAATTTGTATTTGAATAATATATTTGAATAAAATTTGAAAATATCGTAAGTCAGAGACTCACCTAGCCTACCCATCGGTCTCATAGAATGTTGATCAGCATGCAGTAGTACTCTATACTGCCATCTCACAAGACGACAGATGCGTACATCTCCGCATCATTTCCAACGTATCGTACAGCATACGGTGTTACGTTTTACCTTCCACGCGAAACTTAAAGTATTTTACAATTTTGTCTTATCAGTACCGTCATCGTAAGTTCGAAATATCGTAACTCGTGGAGCGTATGTATAGGGATCGATGGGATAGCAGGCTTTATTCCATCTAAGATAAACATTTCTGTGGCGACTTTTGAGCCTATTGTTTGTTGTAAAACTTTTTAGTCAGTATCTTAAACCGTGCGAAAACTATCATAGAGAATTTATTTTCAGTGCACTTCCAAAAGATCGTGCATCGCGATATAAAGCCTTCCAATCTTTTGCTTTCTGAAACGGGTCATGTAAAGGTTTGTTGATGTATTACTTTTTTCAAACTTTCATAGGAAGTCAGTAAATGATCTGACACGACATTCTATATTCTCTTGAGTAGAGGCTACTGAATTTGGAGTGAGGATAATCTATTGGAGCGTGTGAGTATTCCAAAGAATGAGGCTTTTTTTTTTCACCGCATAAAAAATAACAGTGTTTTTATCTTTCCAAACTTGAGCACAGAATATTGTCATCGAGTACAGGATTTGCAAGAGCGCAAGTTAATATGATTGGACATTTAGCTAATTTCCTTAGTCAAAATTTCCTTAGTTATTATACACCTCTACAATTATCAGCGAAGTCCGAAAGCGACAATTCAGATAGCTGACTTCGGTGTATCGTGTGAGTTTGAAGGCATCGATGCATTCCTCACGGGTACGGCAGGAACACCAGCGTTTATGGCTCCTGAGGCACTCGCAGGTTAGCGATTCTTCAAAGAATACTTCTTATTCAAACAGTCATTCGCAACTCTTTACTAGCTGACCATCCGCACACATTTCTATTACAGTGGGTATGGATAACGAACGCATATAATTGGCTCTTCACGAAATTTGCTCTTCTCACCAAGAAAATGAACTTCGCGGGCGCATCAGTAAATTATCGACTGAAAAACATCGAAAATTTCCTTAGTTACTGCAGTTTTGGGTACCAAAGAGATTTAGGGTATCAAAGAGATCACAAACTTTCTAATCGTCATTTTGGTTAGAAAAAGTTTTCGTATTGAAGAGACAAGAAATCAGATCGGAGCAGCGATGAATCATGGGCTATTGGCGAACAGCTTATTTATTTTTAGAGGATTCATCTTATTTCTACAGTGGTCGTGCTCAGGATATTTGGTCGTTGGGTATAACGCTTTATGCGTTCGTTTTCGGCCGAGTTCCTTTTTGGGACAGTTATGTTATAGCGCTGCATAAGAAGATCAAAACCGATCCTGTTGTATTCCCTGAGAAGTATGTAACATCTTTTGCTATTCAGCTTTGCTATTTTTGTAATGCTTTAAAATTCGATCGTCTGCATGAAATTTGATTGACTTCACTTAGTAGTCAATCAGTGGGCTTCGTTCCTCGATCCGAAGTTGCTTCCAGGTTTCTCGGTTGCAACAACGCAGCAAAGCTCTTCTGCAGTAGTGCAGAAGAGTGGTAGCTTCGAAGTGAACTAAAGAATATCGCGTAATTTCTATCGTTTTCGACTTTCCACCTGCAGGAAATATTTGAACAAATAGTCGCTTTCCAAAGCTATCGTCGTACTGGTGATTTTTTGTATTTGTTCAGCATTCATCGTAACAAGGGGATCTTGAACAATTCTTCTGCAATAAGCAGATGTCATATTGAGTGCATTTCGAATCGATATCTATTGTGAATAGCCGCTGAAGTCGGGGAAGGTGAAGCACTGCCGATGTTTGCCGATACCAGTATGTGCACAGAATTAGAAAATGCTACAAGTCGGCCCCTTTCTGGTTGTCTTTTTCGCGACTTGATGCCATAGACGTTTTCTGTCATCGGCGGTTCAAAATTCCCACTTGAGACCCTTCTCCCGCACAACATGATTCGTCACGGTGGATGTATAATGAGCTTTAATATACAGGCCGGCAATAAGTAATTCCCTTCGATCGCTGATTCTCAGCTTGCTACAGAAGGATCCCGGCCTTCGTATTATGCTACCAGAAATAAAGGTACTTCTTATTTGCCAGACTCTGCAGAAAGATTGTTTTTATTTTGAAAAGGTGTTTTCCGCGCTTTTTTTTGCATTTTTTGGCATTCCTTAATCAACAGAGCAAGCACAATAATACATATCATATTACCTCGAATAAAACCAACGAGATCTGCCAAGTTTGCGGCTTTCTGGGAGAGGGGACGGCAGGACGTGCCGAAGAGGGAGGATATATTGTTGAGCATGAATGCACTGAAGGGGAACTATATTTTCATGAATCCACTGAAGGGGAGCTATATTTTTGAGTAAGTGAGGAGAGGATGAGCTATGTTCGCTTCCTCGTATCAGAACTGTTCCCCACCGAACAAAATTGGCCATCTGTCCTCTCGTAGCTCTCCGTAACCTGTCCTTCTCGTTTTCCTCTCAAGAATCGTTTGTGAATGCGAAATAAGAAAGCGTATGAAGTATGACGTATCGTAACTAGAAAGTGTATGAAGTATGACGTATCATAACTAGAAAACGTATGAAGTATGGCGCATCAGAACTAGAAAACGTACGAAGTATGATCTTGAAAGTAAAACACTTTGTAACCATCTGCTAACGCTGCAAATGGACGGCAGTTGCGTAAGCCAAAAGTGTTCAGGTAATTCGACGCACTGCTTAATGAAGTTGTTTGCACGCATCCCAGCAATATAAAGCGTCAGCTTTGCATTGTATTATAAAAAAAAGTGGAAGTTCTTTTGAGAAATTCCGCTCTTGTTCCTCTCGAAAAGCCAGCGTTTAGAGCGAATTTCATCAATCCATCGAATGTCAAGAGGTGGAGTCATGAAGTTCGTGCAGTTCTATTTTGAACGTTGCTGGGAGGGGCTTTATTAGAGGTAATGCAGTACATAAATATAGATATGCGAGGAGGATAGCTATACAGCATCAACACATTCTTGGAACGCAGAATCTATGTGGAAAGCAACGATATTTGTCGAGAAAATTTGCCAGTAGATAAGTTTTAAAAAGCAGTTTGATGCGTGATATACGATGCGTGTTCCGCGCGTGAGTAGCCCTCTTGCATTCAAAAATTGTAGTAAGATTGCGATAACCAGCGAGTGGCTTACTGAACGTGACACGAAGTTGTTGCATGGAAACTTTACTCGCTAGGAATCAGTTGTGAGATGGGCGCTGTATATGGTCAACTGAGAAAGAATATCACATTCGAATATGAACAACTAACGTAAATCATAGATCTTCAGAATTTCCTAATCGATCGTGCATGAGCTCAGCCAATGGTCATATTGTTTTGAGAGTGATACATTGAGATGAGTTATAGGATCTCCTTCAGCTTTCGAATATGCATACGCAGTTATGCGTGAAAACGAAGATATAATATCTTGTCTCATGACACATGATACTTACTTCTTGTTGATTTGCTCGTCCACATCTACAGCAACATGTCTTAGGCTCGAAAATGAGGTATATGACATCGGCAGACGTCAAAAAAATGTTTTGCGAAGTAAAATGCAGCGGAGAGTTGATGCGGATAGGATCAGAATATGTGATAACCGGATAGAGAGTACATTGGCATTTTCTGAATGCATTGACAGCCCATTGTTGTATGACTTGTAATTTCAGGTTCATGAGTGGGTGACAAATGGTGGCAAATATCCGATGCCATCCGAAAGCGAAAATTGTCATCTGGTTACAGTGACGCAAGAGGAAATTGAGAACTGTGTACGCATAATCCCACGGCTTGATACGCTGATTCTCGTTAAAGCGATGGGACACCGGAAGCGATTCGGAAATCCGTTCCGGTTGGTTTGCGTTTTTTAGCATTAGCTTTTATAGAACACATTTGACAGGCTTGGAGTTGAAGTCTGTTAACAATGGATCTGCTGAGGTGTTTGAAGCTTCTTTTCTGATGCAGTCTCTATTATGAAACTCGATGCTACTTTTGACGTGAAAAACAATTGACAATTGATGCAGACACTGCGATGCTCTTCATATGAAAATTTCCATAGATCGCAACGACGGACGATTAGGTTTAGGTAAATGATTGGCGATCAACATTTATTCTCGTGTATGTTTTTAAGAATTATTTGTTAGCCATGCAGCAATGCAGAAATTAAACCCATAGTTTGCTCAGACCAAAAAAAGGTTGTTTCACGCTGTGTCACTATAGTGCTCGGGGGTGAAAGCTTTGCAGTTATTTCCGTTGTACGTTTAAGCGATTTCTTCTTGTACTTTCTTCTTTCATAAATTTTTGTTTGATAGCTTCAGTTGCCTAAGACAGCAATTTCCGTGACTTAAAAAAAACATTTTTTAAACCTCCAGTAGCATCTCCTCCAGTTTCTTTTGAACTATCAACTTTTCATTGCCACGAAAGTTCCAACTTGTATAATTCCAGCTATCGACTTCTTCTTTTTCGGCATAAATCGTTGAATTTTTGCTGGTTGAGGTATGCGACTTCTCAGTTTCTGAAGCCTCGCTGTGATCACCTTCAAAATATATGAAACTTTCTTGTTCAATATATTTATTGTGTTTGTTTTCAGTGCAAGACAAGAATACGTCAAGTGTGCGCATACGCAAGACGGCATCCGTGAAGGATGCGAACTACGGGTCCAGCAACCGTCACGATATTACCGAGAATTCAGAAGTAGAAAGGTGAAAGGATCTTGTTTTATTACAACACGAAGGCGATGTACCTTGGTAGCCAACGTAATTGCTGTCATATAAAACACAGCCGTTTGTTTAGCTGTTGCTACACTCAATAAACCCTTCATCACGGCGAAATCTAATATATCCTGACCAATAGCGCTCTATGTATATTTTAATATTTTTGCGAGAAATTTCAAAATTTTCAAGATCTGAGCGTTAAGCAAAGATATTCCATTTCATTTTGTTCACATCAAAAGAACAGTTCAAAACTGAAGAGAAAAAAACATATACAGCTGGGCCATTTTTTGGATTCCATTTGAATATTTAGAAAATCCCAATGAAAACATTTGTGGAGATGCAGCAGCATTTTTGGTAAGCATAAACTGCAGCGTTTTATAGGTTGCGATGCGATTTTGAAAATGATATAAAATTTGAAAATCCATCTCGTTTATTTGCATTAAATTTATAGGCGACGACAACTATATGAATCTGTGCGATATTCACCGTGTTCACATTGCAGCTATCTTCATTGGCGAAAACTCAAAGCAGTTAGCAAAAATATGTTCATACAGGGTTGTGACGGTCACGGCGAAATCTAATATATCCTGACCAATAGCGCTCTATGTATATTTTAATATTTTTGCGAGAAATTTCAAAATTTTCAAGATCTGAGCGTTAAGCAAAGATATTCCATTTCATTTTGTTCACATCAAAAGAACAGTTCAAAACTGAAGAGAAAAAAAACATATACAGCTGGGCCATTTTTTGGATTCCATTTGAATATTTAGAAAATCCCAATGAAAACATTTGTGGAGATGCAGCAGCATTTTTGGTAAGCATAAACTGCAGCGTTTTATAGGTTGGGATGCGATTTTGAAAATGATATAAAATTTGAAAACCCATCTCGTTTATTTGCATTAAATTTATAGGCAACGACAACTATATGAATCTGTGCGATATTCACCGTGTTCACATTGCAGCTATCTTCATTGGCGAAAACTCAAAGCAGTTAGCAAAAATATGTTCATACAGGGTTGTGACGGTATTTTCTGCAACCAGCTCTTATGACGGGTAGAGAATCTGTGTTTATACCTACGAGCCTTGTTGAAAGAGACAGCTGGCTTCAGGCCGCCTGATTTACACCGGCAATCATCACAACATTGGCCTTGCGAAATTTTATTAATTTCTGAACAGTTCGACGTTTTCAAAAGCTGACATATCAGATTTTAGCTGATATGTGAGAGGCATACGTATCAGCTCTCAAAAGCTGACATATCAGCTTTTGAAAACGTCGTTGACTGGAACTCTGCATAAATCATAATTTATGCAGAGTCTCCGTCAATGGTGGCGGTGAACGAGTATTGATTGTTACAGGCGATATAAACTGGATCGGCTGGGCTCTATCGAAGTGGAAGTAGAAGGGCTTTCACTTTGCGGGCGCGCCTATGAGGGATCCCGAGCTCCACGCAGCATAAGTCAAGCTGCTGCAGCAAGGCACTAATAAGGAGAGATAAAGGAATTGCACTTCAAGGAAATATTACCGTGTTATTAGAATCTTCCATCTGTTGCTTTCTAACAGTGACTTGTCGTGTACTGTTCGATAATCAGTACATGGATCGAATACTGCGATGAAATCGATTGTATAAAACCCCCTGGTAATGAGTTTAGCAAGTGCAGTGTACCGTATTTGTTGAAAATGTTTTCGTGTTCTAACTGTAAATCATGCTGTTGTAAGAAAGCTGCATGCTCTTTTTATACAAGTCTTTGTGATCTTCTTCTGCTCGTCTCGCCTTCGTTAAGCTAAGGTCTGAAGATGAGGTGCACATTTTTGTAAGTCGTGGTGATCTATCATTCCACACAAATTGTTTATTATTTCTGAAAAGCCTAGAGGTTTTGAATTAGCAAAGCGGAGTCATATCCTCCTTTTTAACTAGTAGTATATCACAAGAGTCCACCATTTCTTCACTATTTTAAAAAGTTATTTATTAGAAGTTGCTATTCGATTGCAAGTCTTCATTCGATTATATGGCCCTTCCCAGTTTCACACCCCCATCATTCGACTTGGGTGAGCGCTTCATCATGGTGCGTGCTTTGTCCTTTCAACTTTTACCTATCAGCTAATTAATTACTTGTGCGATGCATCTATACATCTCAGCGTATGCCTCTCGCTTCTCTTCCTTCACCCTTCTCTTCCCTTTACATTCGACGGATGACCAGAAATCTTCATTCCCTGAGCGCATCTCTCTCTCTTCGAAAAAGATTATGAAAAGTAGAATTTTGCCACTGAATTTAAGCCTCCTTCCCGGGTTACATTTTTTAGGGATTTTTTTCCTTAATTTTCATCGTTTATCATTTGTGTGGTGGTCTTTCAGGGAGTTCCTAAAAGTGTTTTCATATCATTTTGGTGTGTCATATCTTGCCTTCACATGTATTTTGCAAAATTGCGTAAAAAACAGTAATGATAATCATAACCTGAATGTCCATGCGGCAAGTCTGAAGTTGGGGACTCATTCATTCTGTCGATTACTTCAACTATTTCGAACGTTTTAATTTGGAATAGCGATGCAGCAAGGTTGTTTTTTTTTTAAATACCGAGCTGCATCCCTCCCGACGCATGCGATGAGTGAAGCAATGGTTTCATTAGTGGCGCTTTTTAAAAGCATAACGATTTTGTTTTTTCTCGTCGATGAGGTGTACAGTTCATTCATTAAGTGAATTCCCTTTACGCTAAGTGTCACTAATGTGTTAGAACGTTATTTTTTGTGGTACTATGCAAACAGCATTATGCAAATTACGAAATGCATCCGTGTTACGAAAGTTATCACTCAGTTGTATGCTTTTTGCCAATCGTTCGAGTGACAATAAGAGCTGTTTATCGCTTTGCCATTGATTGCCTGCTTGTCAGTGTTTTGCGTTCGTCGCACATTAGAGGAAGACGTTCACCCTTATGATGAACATTTTACCGAATGAGACTTGTGGTGCACCGCAGTCGATATACCAAACTGTACTTTGTTCAGAAACAGAGCTGAACAGGGAAGCTACGTTTTTTAGCCTATGGCTTTCCGATGAAATCACAGACTCGTATGAACGTTTAGAAGAGTGGTTCTCAAATTCTTTGTAGTTATTCAAATAGAGGTTAAGATAGCCCTTCAACCGAGGTTGCATTATGCTTGTCAAAGGATGAAATTCATATTTGAAATTGAAATGAAAGGATGAAATTTTCAATGGTGCCAAAATTTTACTTTGGAACAAACCGATTGGACTTCAAAAAAGGGATATTGTCGGACAAATTCTTTGTAGTTATTCAAATAGAGGTTAAGATAGCCCTTCAACCGAGGTTGCATTATGCTTGTCAAAGGATGAAATTCATATTTGAAATTGAAATGAAAGGATGAAATTTTCAATGGTGCCAAAATTTTACTTTGGAACAAACCGATTATACTTCAAAAAAGGGATATTGTCGGACTTCCTCAGCCCGTACAATAAAAGAATGATCCGAAGCGGACAATAAAATAGAAAAGAGCATTTATGGTTTGTAGACGTCGTATTTTTTCTGACTAGTGAGCCGCTGGGGACAAGGACATATTCGAGTGCTGCTACTGAATGTTTTTTTTGAGTAGTGCGCTTCGCTAGGATACAAGCAAACAGCTCTGCGATGTCAAAACATTAGATAGAACGTAAAGGTGAGCAGAAAGTAAAGGTGGCGCAGAAGTCACGAGGATGGAAAGCGCTTGGCGAGCAGAGTTGGCCTGAGGAAACGCAAAAGCAGGTTTTACACCTGGAGATTCAAGTCATCCAATTAGATTTCTCGAGTTAGCATCCTTCAGCATTGTCCAAATAAGGTTGACATATGGCTTATTGCAGCTGAAGAGGTTACTAATGAATTTGTTGCCTTTCAAATAAAATGAAGCTGATATAGTGAAGGAATTAGCGAGAACGGGAAATTGCAAAGATTCTGAAAACTCTGAACTCTATGGGCGAGAGAATCGATTTGCTGGGCACAGCAAATCGATTCAGGCTTTGCAGATTTTCTTTTTTAAGCAACGTTTTCTGAAAGGCTATTCTTGGGAAGACGATTTTCAGTGTGCTTCACTTGCTAAATAGTTTTTGTCAAATTTGTCCTGAAACGAAAGTGGCATTTTGAAATCTTCATTTTTCCCAAAATACAACAAAGCGGCCATAGAAAAAAACAAATCCGAGTATCGTTCGCCAATCGCGATTCCAACAATGCTCATTAGGTTAGTTTATGCGATCGCTGAAATAAATGTTGAATTCAAAATATACGGTCTCAAAAAATGAGGAGTGCTAAGGCTAAATATACTCTCATAATTTCGTATGAACATCGAAAAGAAATATGAAGCATCAACTTGGGGCATTTAGATTTCATTTGTCTTTTGGATAGCTTATGTGGGTGAAGCATAACAAAAAAGATTAGGTGAATGCGGCACATAGGGGAGAGGGAAGCTGCCAACCACCCAACTTTAAAAATTTCATGCGACTTTATAAAAAGGTTCCAGCGATTGCATGAAGCAGCAAGGAAAATAGCACAGCGAGAGAAATAAGGCTCCTCTCCAACAGTTATTACGTTTAATTCATTGTTTTTGATCAAATTGACGGCCACATATAAGCCACGCATGGATAAAAGGAGATCGCAATTGCTCATATAATCAGCCATTTTCATTGTTTTGACGCAGCTCTACATAGTTTCCCCAACAGATATTCACTTACGCCTTCTTGAGCTCCATCGATTTATGAATAAAACCTCAGTTAGAGATCATTACTTTGCGTGAACTGAATTAATCTAAATAAAATTACTCACAAGATAACGTGGAACCCGAACTTCTTTCCTTTTTCTATTTGAGAATAAGTCGTTTTAATTTCGCTGCTTTCCTTTGTCCCCGTGCTGGATTCCAGTAAGTGACGAGTGGTTGCCATTTTTTTATGCTCATCTGCTTTGCAACACGTTGCAGCAATGACGGGTCTGCGTGTTTGTTGTGTAAACACTTGTTTTAGCTAGTTTTGGTGAATTCTTCATGAAAGTATATATAGCTGCACGCTTACTGCACCGCACCAGTAGTTACATTAATATTTCGGCAAGCCGCAAAACTGTTACAAATCTGGCCACATACAGCATAGCAATGTTCCACAATGGTTACGCTTCATGTCATCGATATTGATGATACTCGGCAGAATTCGAAATCTTCAATTCACAGAACTAAACGTGAAAATCGTTCCTTATTCGAAATCTTCCACACAGTTGGTGATGCACCCATCCGGAGCGAAAAGCTCATTTCCTCCACATTCACCTCGGGATTTTCAGATAGTTTGGGGCTTGGGTATCCTATTATCTGATTAATGAACAAAAGTGCGAAATTTTCGGAGAATTGCACAGCGGGTCAGACGGGTGACTGTTGTGATCGACACAACGGAAATTTCAACCAGAACATCATAATCACGCCTTGAAATGAAGATTTTTGCACAGCATGAAATTGAGGAAAATAAAGAACTTGCCTATCACTCCGCAAATAACGCTGTTATCGCTTTTTGTTTCGAGAAGTGACGCCATTTCTTCGCTCTCTATGAGAGGAAGTTCGGGAGAAAAAGGACATACGTGGTGATGGTATCGGCATGATGATAATACAATGACAGAGAAACCCTTTTAATGTAAAAAAAAGTAAAAATCAAATAAGAAAAACATTACGGGAAGAGAAAGATTCATGAATTTTCAAGTTTGCAGCAGACCGGCTCGCATTACAGGCAAAATTTTTTCATGTGTATGCTCGAAAGATGCCTACAACTGGAAATAATGGCTGCTGCCTTTATATCCCGAGATGATTCCAATGCGTGTCGATTTTTTGGCGCAATTCGTCAATGCGTAATTGCTAAACAGCGTTTGTTAATCGATGAAGTTGATAGCTTCCGGTGTAGTTGTGGTTACGATCACTTGGCGTTGTCGTTTTGCTATCAGGATTTGCTGCTCGTGTTATGCAGTTGCATCACCACTGTCGTTGTATACAATTTTAAACTTTGGCGTTCTTTCAATCCGTCTGATTTGATGGTAATATTTTTTGCATTCCTCTTGCGCATTAACGATCCTTCTGTGATGCAGATCGCAAGATGAGTAGCAGTTGATAGCGTTGCACGGTATGAGTACAAACAGTAATTGACAGAATAACTACCAGCAATCATTTGCATGGGCTAAACGAAGCTAGCAATTATTACTCCCTCGAGATGGCTCTAATATGAAGCTGTTTTCGGGAATTTTCAAGATTATGCTGCAAGATAACGAAGTGAAACATTCGTTCTCACATCGGTTGCCTATAGCTAGTCTTTATCAAGCTGTTGTGGTACAGGACCGTTTCCCTACGTCCGTACCTTGCCACTGATTGATTTGCACGTTGCCTGCACTTTGTTTGCTCTTTTTCGTTGACAGGTATTTCACAATTTTTCATCATAACAGAGCGGGTTTAACTTCTTCTTCTTTAGCATCGTCTCCTCTCCTCACTTCCTTGAGTCTATATATTCACCCACCTATCAGATCCGCTCAACATTGGCCATACAAGGAGTGCTTTTATACACTGCGTCGTTGTTGTTGTTCTTCTGTGCTCTACCTCGTAGTTATCGCAGGTAAACGTTGCACGGCAGGCACAATAATGGCGGTCAGGATGAAGCGATCGGGACAAGAAGAAGCTCGGCTACAAAAGATCGACAGTGAGGAACTGAGGGCAATACACGAGGCCCAGGAAGAACGACAGCAGCGGATGCTCAAGGTTGTGTTGGAGGCGGCGAATCAGCAACAGCACGCGCTACTGGAGCGAGCGGGGCAGATCTTCACCACCATCGGGCCCACTGCTTCTCCTGCATCGGCTGTTGAGTTCGTCACCAACTCGCTATCGACAAGACTACCGGAGTTCATATATGATCCAGACAACGGCTGCAGTTCGAAGTATGGTTCAACCGGTACGAAAACGTCATTGCTAAAGACGGCTTAACGCTTAATGTGGCCGCAAGGGCACGCCTCATCGTCTCAAAGCTGGATGCAGCAGCTTACGCTCGGGACAAGGACATATTCGAGTGCTGCTACTGAATGTTTTTTTTGAGTAGTGCGCTTCGCTAGGATACAAGCAAACAGCTCTGCGATGTCAAAACATTAGATAGAACGTAAAGGTGAGCAGAAAGTAAAGGTGGCGCAGAAGTCACGAGGATGGAAAACGCTTGGCGAGCAGAGTTGGCCCGAGGAAACGCAAAAGCAGGTTTTACACCTGGAGATTCAAGTCATCCAATTAGATTTCTCGAGTTAGCATCCTTCAGCATTGTCCAAATAAGGTTGACATATGGCTTATTGCAGCTGAAGAGGCTACTAATGAATTTGTTGCCTTTCAAATAAAATGAAGCTGATATAGTGAAGGAATTAGCGAGAACGGGAAATTGCAAAGATTCTGAAAACTCTGAACTCTATGGGCGAGAGAATCGATTTGCTGGGCACAGCAAATCGATTCAGGCTTTGCAGATTTTCTTTTTTAAGCAACGTTTTCTGAAAGGCTATTCTTGGGAAGACGATTTTCAGTGTGCTTCACTTGCTAAATAGTTTTTGTCAAATTTGTCCTGAAACGAAAGTGGCATTTTGAAATCTTCATTTTTCCCAAAATACAACAAAGCGGCCATAGAAAAAAACAAATCCGAGTATCGTTCGCCAATCGCGATTCCAACAATGCTCATTAGGTTAGTTTATGCGATCGCTGAAATAAATGTTGAATTCAAAATATACGGTCTCAAAAAATGAGGAATGCTAAGGCTAAATATACTCTCATAATTTCGTATGAACATCGAAAAGAAATATGAAGCATCAACTTGGGGCATTTAGATTTCATTTGTCTTTTGGATAGCTTATGTGGGTGAAGCATAACAAAAAAGATTAGGTGAATGCGGCACATAGGGGAGAGGGAAGCTGCCAACCACCCAACTTTAAAAATTTCATGCGACTTTATAAAAAGGTTCCAGCGATTGCATGAAGCAGCAAGGAAAATAGCACAGCGAGAGAAATAAGGCTCCTCTCCAACAGTTATTACGTTTAATTCATTGTTTTTGATCAAATTGACGGCCACATATAAGCCACACATTGATAAAAGGAGATCGCAATTGCTCATATAATCAGCCATTTTCATTGTTTTGACGCAGCTCTACATAGTTTCCCCAACAGATATTCACTTACGCCTTCTTGAGCTCCATCGATTTATGAATAAAACCTCAGTTAGAGATCATTACTTTGCGTGAACTGAATTAATCTAAATAAAATTACTCACAAGATAACGTGGAACCCGAACTTCTTTCCTTTTTCTATTTGAGAATAAGTCGTTTTAATTTCGCTGCTTTCCTTTGTCCCCGTGCTGGATTCCAGTAAGTGACGAGTGGTTGCCATTTTTTTATGCTCATCTGCTTTGCAACACGTTGCAGCAATGACGGGTCTGCGTGTTTGTTGTGTAAACACTTGTTTTAGCTAGTTTTGGTGAATTCTTCATGAAAGTATATATAGCTGCACGCTTACTGCACCGCACCAGTAGTTACATTAATATTTCGGCAAGCCGCAAAACTGTTACAAATCTGGCCACATACAGCATAGCAATGTTCCACAATGGTTACGCTTCATGTCATCGATATTGATGATACTCGGCAGAATTCGAAATCTTCAATTCACAGAACTAAACGTGAAAATCGTTCCTTATTCGAAATCTTCCACACAGTTGGTGATGCACCCATCCGGAGCGAAAAGCTCATTTCCTCCACATTCACCTCGGGATTTTCAGATAGTTTGGGGCTTGGGTATCCTATTATCTGATTAATGAACAAAAGTGCGAAATTTTCGGAGAATTGCACAGCGGGTCAGACGGGTGACTGTTGTGATCGACACAACGGAAATTTCAACCAGAACATCATAATCACGCCTTGAAATGAAGATTTTTGCACAGCATGAAATTGAGGAAAATAAAGAACTTGCCTATCACTCCGCAAATAACGCTGTTATCGCTTTTTGTTTCGAGAAGTGACGCCATTTCTTCGCTCTCTATGAGAGGAAGTTCGGGAGAAAAAGGACATACGTGGTGATGGTATCGGCATGATGATAATACAATGACAGAGAAACCCTTTTAATGTAAAAAAAAGTAAAAATCAAATAAGAAAAACATTACGGGAAGAGAAAGATTCATGAATTTTCAAGTTTGCAGCAGACCGGCTCGCATTACAGGCAAAATTTTTTCATGTGTATGCTCGAAAGATGCCTACAACTGGAAATAATGGCTGCTGCCTTTATATCCCGAGATGATTCCAATGCGTGTCGATTTTTTGGCGCAATTCGTCAATGCGTAATTGCTAAACAGCGTTTGTTAATCGATGAAGTTGATAGCTTCCGGTGTAGTTGTGGTTACGATCACTTGGCGTTGTCGTTTTGCTATCAGGATTTGCTGCTCGTGTTATGCAGTTGCATCACCACTGTCGTTGTATACAATTTTAAACTTTGGCGTTCTTTCAATCCGTCTGATTTGATGGTAATATTTTTTGCATTCCTCTTGCGCATTAACGATCCTTCTGTGATGCAGATCGCAAGATGAGTAGCAGTTGATAGCGTTGCACGGTATGAGTACAAACAGTAATTGACAGAATAACTACCAGCAATCATTTGCATGGGCTAAACGAAGCTAGCAATTATTACTCCCTCGAGATGGCTCTAATATGAAGCTGTTTTCGGGAATTTTCAAGATTATGCTGCAAGATAACGAAGTGAAACATTCGTTCTCACATCGGTTGCCTATAGCTAGTCTTTATCAAGCTGTTGTGGTACAGGACCGTTTCCCTACGTCCGTACCTTGCCACTGATTGATTTGCACGTTGCCTGCACTTTGTTTGCTCTTTTTCGTTGACAGGTATTTCACAATTTTTCATCATAACAGAGCGGGTTTAACTTCTTCTTCTTTAGCATCGTCTCCTCTCCTCACTTCCTTGAGTCTATATATTCACCCACCTATCAGATCCGCTCAACATTGGCCATACAAGGAGTGCTTTTATACACTGCGTCGTTGTTGTTGTTCTTCTGTGCTCTACCTCGTAGTTATCGCAGGTAAACGTTGCACGGCAGGCACAATAATGGCGGTCAGGATGAAGCGATCGGGACAAGAAGAAGCTCGGCTACAAAAGATCGACAGTGAGGAACTGAGGGCAATACACGAGGCCCAGGAAGAACGACAGCAGCGGATGCTCAAGGTTGTGTTGGAGGCGGCGAATCAGCAACAGCACGCGCTACTGGAGCGAGCGGGGCAGATCTTCACCACCATCGGGCCCACTGCTTCTCCTGCATCGGCTGTTGAGTTCGTCACCAACTCGCTATCGACAAGACTACCGGAGTTCATATATGATCCAGACAACGGCTGCAGTTCGAAGTATGGTTCAACCGGTACGAAAACGTCATTGCTAAAGACGGCTTAACGCTTAATGTGGCCGCAAGGGCACGCCTCATCGTCTCAAAGCTGGATGCAGCAGCTTACGCTCGTTTTACCAACCACATCTTACCGCAAGGAGGTTCCGAAGTGGGCTTCGACGACACTGTCAAAACGCTGAAAGAGCTATTCGAACACAACACGTCAGTATTCGCCCGTCGCTACACTTATCTCAGAACACAGCGCAGCGGCGAATCTCTCAGCGACTATACTGGGATGGTCGTCGACGACATGAAATGGCAAAGTTCAACGCCATCATCCCCCAACAGATGAAGTGCTTGATGTGGATCTGTGGCCCCCATACCACCGACGACGCTGAAATTCGCACTCGTGACCTACGGAAGATGGAGGACAATCCACAAACGACACTCAAAAAGCTCAGTCTCGAGATCCAGCAGTTCTTGAATGTCAAACAAGATGCGAAACTGCTGGGGAGCCCACCATCACTGCTTCAGCCAGAAGTCAATGCAGTCGCCACCACGAAGAACCGTACGCGAGATCCGCCTTCATCTTGCTTTCTATGTGGAGGATCGCATTGGGCGAAAGACTGCTATTTCATCAACAAGACGTGCCACAAATGCAAACTCGTTGGTCACAAGAAGGTCTATTGCAAGAATTTCGCCAACAAGAAGGAGCGGAATCTGAAAACGCGCAGAACTACGAATAATGTCGTCGTTATCGCATCTTCTGGAACAGACGTATTTACCGGAATAATTACCGGATTTTTTTTTGCCGGCCAATAATTTTTGCCGGATAATTGCCGGCCAATCGTATTTACCGGAAAGTTCAGATCAATAGTGCCACAATCCAGATGCGCCTCCACACTGTAGCCGACGTCACCCTGTTAAGCGTCAAAGACTGGATCAAAATCAATCGCCCGAAGTTGCTTCCACCATTTGCCAAGCTCAAGTCAGCCGACAACAAGGATATCAAAGTTCATGGATATTTTGAGTGCGACTTTGACATTGATGGGCACAAGGGAAGAGGAAACTGCCACGATGCGGATACCCAGTCGCTGCTTGGCCTCGACTGGATAACCCAAAACAAGCCTTCATTCCGACACGTCACAGAAGACATCATCTGCAAGGTGTCTGCCACAGCAACTGCGAAGGTCCCGATAAAGGCCCAGCTCAACTTATGGCCGAAACCTACTGCTCCATGGAATCGGGTACATGCTGACTTCGCTGGACCCATCGACGGAACCTATTACCTCGCCATCATGGACGCATATTCGAACTGGCCCGAAATCGTCCACATGAACTGCATTTCCACGTCTGCAACTATCAGCGCCCTGAAGATTTTCGCCCAGTTCGGAGATCCGCAAACACTGGTCACAGTCAACGGCACGCAGTTTACGTCAACACTGTTCAAGGAATTCTGTCGTGCCCACGGAATCGGGCGTCTGCGCTCCTCGCCGTCCCACCCACAAAGCAACGGTTGAGCGGAACGGTTCGTGGATACATTCAAGCACGCACTCATTAAGCTGAAGGGGGAGCAGCCGATAACTGAGGATCTTCAGAACCTTCTGATGGCATACCGCTCAACTCCTTGCCCATCAGGATCGGGTTGGGCGTCGCCTGCCAAAAACTTCTTGGGACGCCGACTGCGTACAATTTTTGAACTGGTGATGCCGTCTGCCAACAATCCGGTAGGACCACGTGACAGCAAGATGGAAGAACAGTTCAATCGTCACCATGGCGCAAGACGCCGCTACTTCGAGGTCTTTGACGCCATCTATGCCAAGGACTGTCGTGGACAAAAAAAACACATGGATGCCCGGCACCGTCGTACGCAGAAATGGCAACGCGACTTACACTGTGCGTTGCGGAAAACTCCTTTGGACGTGGCACATCAACCAACTGGAACTGCGCAAGAGCACGCCCAAATCGGTTACTCCAAATCTGGTCGATTGACGTATTCGACCCGCACTCTTCAATTTCAAAGCCGGGACGACCAATCCAGCACCAGCGTCACCTCTGCCTACCACCACTCTCCGTCGATCAACACTTATGCGTCAAGCTCCACGACGACTTCATGGATCCCACGAAGAAGACATATCGCTTCTAACTCGAAGGGGGAGGTGTTGTGGAACAGGACCTCTGCATACGTGTGTACTTTGCCATTGATTGATTTGCCTTTGGTTGCACTTTGTCACTGACAGGTATTTCACAGTGTTTCATCCTAACAAGGCTGGCTTAACTTCCTTTTTAAGCAACCTCTCCTCTCCTCACTTCCTTGAGTCTCTGCATTCACCCACCTATCAGATCCGCTCACCATTGGCCATACAAGGAGTGCTTTTATAACTGAGCGTCGTTGTTATTGTTGTTCCGTACTGTGCGGTGTGATTATCGACGGCAAACGTCTTATCTACTTCGCCTCGCATCCACTACTTGGCGGACACAACACAAGCAAAATTATAGAGCGCTACCCTTGATCAAACTTGTACTTTTTACTTCTGAGTAGAACCACCTAATTGGTGATGTTATGGCTACGGGTCTTGCTTTGTTCAGTTTGAATGAGATAATCACTTCAATTAAAGGCAGCAATTGTGTTCAGTTTATTTCCGAAACAGCTGAGGAGGTGTAATTAACGCGTGTGCATTTTTGTTCATCGAATTTCATTATAAAGTCGGCAATCGCCCACGAATATAATAGCAAACCTGAAACTTAGCTGCTTTAATTGCTGATGATTTATTCTCCTACAATCAGAAACACTCAGTGGAATCACTTAATTGATGATGTTGCGGCCAATTGTTTACCGCATAATGTGATCCCCTCGCCGATAGAGGGAAGTACTGATGAGAAAAAAATGGCTACACATTGAGATTCTCAGAATAAAGACTTTCCCCAACTTCCGCAGTTTTATACCCCGCGTACCCTTTTACGTGCCGTAATCTATAAGCGTTTATTTTGACGCCTAATCTGAAAAATTTTCGTCACATTCAGCATTCGCTTTTTTAGATAGGTGTATCTCTGAGAACTGCATATCTCAGCTGACCAACTATTTACAATACATAGTGATTAGGTCGTCGATAAAGGGAAACGCAGATTGAAAAATGATTTTCTAATGAAATTTTTAGATTGAATAGTAATTTGTTGCCGACAAAGTGCAGGGGAAAAAAAGAACTGGTTAAGTTGTCAATATTTGAATAAAGGAGCGATATATGAACTTAGTTGTTACGTTTTAAAAAGTACTGGTGTCATTGTTGCTTTGAAATTTTGAAAATTACATCGGCAAAAAGTCTGTCGTGGAAAAAGTTTTTGGTTTTTGCTGGAAATGAATTTTTGATTTTTTTTTAGAAAGCCTATGAGATTTAAATGAAATCCGTCTCTCATGCATGTAAATGCAATCTCTCTCTCTCTCTCTATATATATATATGTATATATATATATATTGTACATGTATATATATAT
>JPKZ01003284.1:445616-495590 GCA_000803305.1 Toxocara canis | reverse complement strand
ATATATATGTATATATGTATATTAAATGCGAGCAACTCAGAACATCGAACTTGAGTTACGAGCAGAGATTAGCATGACAAAGGACGTACAGAGACATGGGAAAATTTAAGTTTGAATCTTATAAAGTCGTGAAGTAGATTGGAAGAAAAACTCGAGGGTTTGAGCGTTTCTGAGCTCTGCAAATTCCTGTGATCTTAGCGATTATCAAGTTATGTTGCACGGAAGAGAAATATCAGAAAGCAAATTTTTGATCGAAAAGCTATGCTTTCGGTTGGCAGCCAGCTGATCACAAGATGAGAAATTCAGTTCACTCGTGGATCGATCCGATAGTTCTCTGCACCGCAAAATGCCGTCCTTGGCAACTGAATTCCATAGAACGTCTTGCAGTAACGTCGTCATCTAAGATCAGTTCACATTACAATCACAAAACGTTTTAGCCACTCAGAGGTGAAAAAGATGCTGATCATTCCAGAAGACGTATATCTTTCGATTCCATATAGTCTAGTTTCAAGCAGTTTCACATAGCTTCAGCAGCTCCAACAATTTTTCATCTGAAAGACGTATCATTTTTTTCCGGAAAAGCTCGTACGTTTTTAGGAATGTAACTGTCACATATGCCAAAGTGATTTTTAGAGGCGATAAAGGGAAAAGGAATTGAGGAAAGTAGTGGAGAAGTTTGATAGATGAGTTGAGGAAATGCAAAAGATCGCCCCGAACGCACACTTATTCAGCTGCAAAAAAAGTCCGCCACATTGCACAAATACGTATATCCGGAGGACGCCGACAGCAAATCCTACTTCAAATTTGCTTATTGCCCTTCGATGTTATAATCTCTAAAACATACATTTCCATTCATTTTCAAACTCATTTTTTGTACCAACAGATGAAATACATGCATTTACCACACTTATAGGTAATGCAATTCATACACTTACAGCAATAGTTGAGGTGTTAATTAGTAACAGAACGAACTACAAATATGTTATGAAATTTCGACGACAAAGTCACTTTTGGCAGTAGTCGAATTAGTTCAGTGCCCCACTTCCTATTTAAGTATCCCCATATTACTCTTTCTCATGCTTTAACCGTACGCAATTAAATCATCCATTATTCATTCGGTTTCAGATATATATATGTACATATATATATATGCTTTGTCAACACTGCTGGCAGTTTGCATTTTCATGATCATTTTCTAATTTGAACTCAATGGCGGCACGCCCACACATCCATGTGACGCACCCGCGCAATCCCCGTAAAAACTCTGTGAAAGTTGCACTAATTTATTTCCACATTCATATTCTCAGCGGCCAAGCAGCAGCTGCTTCACGAACGCATACTGGAGTGGGTGGCTGACATGGGAAGCCCCGAAATACTTACTGAAACAAACGGAAGCGTGCAATTAAAAACAGTTGGGAAACATTTGAGCAAGTGGATTTACGAAAAAGAGATAAATGAACAAAACTTCATTTTTTTATGCTGACTGGTCAGCATAAATTGTGCACGCGAAATACATGTAGTGCAATTTCCACTGCAAGCAATAGCTGCTTAAGAGCTAGCTTAAAAAATAAATGGAAAAATGAGAGTGCATGAATTACGAATCTTTTTTTTTGGCTCTCTTCTTGTATAAAATAATATAAAGGCGCATGTATCATAGCCATTGAATTCATAATGTAGCGCAGTCATTCATACATATGTTCTGGAAAATCTTTGTTGTTCACATTCACGACTTCAGCATTACATATACGCAAGTGCATGCGCACATGTGATAAATATTCTGCTCAAAAATTTACAACATATTAGCCCACCTTAACGTATACACCAATATGAGGATGCCACGATGGAGTGTGCAACAAGCCACAAAAATAGGCACTTCGATGAGAGGGAATGCAAAGAGAGGATGCATGCCCGTTGACTGATGTCGATAATTGCAATCATTGAAAACATTTGTGAACAATTCGCATTTTTTAGTCGAAAAAGAGATTTTCGCTGCGATATTCAGCTATAAGCATGTTGTAGTACTTTGGAGTATAATCGATTCTTTGTGCGGTACAAAAGCCGTAATATTTTTCGAGGTAAGGATGGCTCATACTGTTCTGGGAGGCATGTGAGAGATGCATGCAGACAATCAAGACAAAACCTAAAAGAAGGGTACAACAGCTCTCTGTTTCCTAAAAAAACTTTGCTCCACAATTCCCTGTAGTCTCTTCTTACGTTTCCCATATCCAAGAGAGCAAGTCCGTGGGCTTGGAATTAGAGCATCACATGCCACTTGAAAAACGCCCGGCAACTTTCTAAGAAAGCACCTCACAACCTTTACGACTCCGAAGCGGTCTTCAACAACACCTTTTCCACGTCAGTGCGAAAACGAGGGGGGAGGAAGGAGGAGGGGGAGAGGGGTAGGGTACGTGGGATGAAGTTCCTCGTAGTGCATCCGACGCACGCTCACCTTTCGTAAACAAAATCTCTTTTCTCCAATCTTATAACAAATGTCTGGAAGAATTACATGCGCCTTAATAACACTTTCAACGGTTTAATTAAATATTAGCCATTTCGTCCCAAATAGAAAAACGAATTTTAAACACTTCGTTTATTTCACATTCAGCGAAAATGTTTTGAAAGCCTCTTTACAAGTGCATCGTAATTAGCGCTGTCGCATAGAGTCAAGTAAACTAATAAACAATTCATCTTCAAGTTCCATCTACAAAAATCTTTTTTTTCAAGCAGTGTGATTTGAAATCAAAATAAATTTGCAAATGTGAACGGCGAATTGGTGAGTTGGTGCATGTGTGAACATTCAAAATGAAAACGATTCCGAACGATTAGCAAAGTGAAATTGGGGACAGCTAAACTTATTTTTAGAGTGTTCGGGAAAATTTGTTTTGTTTGTTTTTGAATATGTTTTCATCCGCCGTATAAGCAACAGCGTCATCGAAAAACAAAGCACGATTTTGATGACCAGAAAGGGAGTTGCAACTGGTTGATCGCAAAAAATTCTTCTGCTTGCAAATGTAAGCACAGCATTGTATTACGTGTGTGTGTGTGTGTGTGTGTGTGTGTGTGTGTGTGTGTGTGTGTGTGTGTGTGTGTGTGTGTGTGTGTGTGTGTGTGTGTGCGTGTGTGTGTGCGTGTGTGTGCGTGTGTGTGCGTGTGTGTGTGTGTATGTGGTGTTGGGGAAATGGGAAGGGGAGCGGGGAAGGTGTGCTCAGGCCCAATATTTTATTAGTCGGATGGAGGCTAGCATCATGTTAAGTGCAAGTGCCTTGCAGTGCTGTTTGGCATAAAAACGAATAGGTATGGTAATTTATCAATTATTTGTAAGGAAAGGGAGAGAGGGGGGAGGGGGGTGGGAGGTGTTTTCGAATGGATTCACATCGATGAGTGTCTGAATTAGGTGAAGATAAATGAAATACATTCTGTCGTGCCGATACGCACTTTTATTATACAGCACTTGAGCATGTTATGTTGAAATTGCAGCGTTTATAAAGGAAACAAAAGAAAGCGTAAGAAAGAAGAAAAAAACGAAAGCAAACTTCGTTCCTCGTTCTCTTTTCGTTGGCCAATGACGTGAAATTAGTATGTCAGTGGGATGCGCTAGTTCGAAGAACGATTAAACACTTATCGCGCTAACTATGCTGCGTACTGTAATTTGGTATCTTCCATGTGGGGATGATAGGTTCTGAAGCGTGTGCACGTGTCAAGTTAATTAGGCGAAAATGGGTGTGGGAGGAGAGGGAGTTAGATAATCGTATATGCTACGTTCAAGTGCGTTATAAACAACACATGCGGTGCTTTTTGCTCGCCTATTAAATGCATAGAGTGCGAGAGAGGGAGGGTGTACTAGTCAGCTGGCTGGTTGCTTGACAAGAGCCTATATTCGAAGAGAGTAGTAAGGGAGGGGGAAAGAAATAGAGGAGGTAGTGCGACAACGAAGGAGAGGTAAGTAGTAGGCGCGAGGGATAGCGTCATAAGCTGTTGACGCAGTGAAACGTTCAAAATATGTGAGCCAGCAGCTATCAGCCGTGAGCCAAGGCTACGTGCTATGCGTAAGAACGCGCGATGCGGTTGAATTGCCTGCGGGGCGTCCGTCAACTTGGGCACGAGGAGGCGATGACGTAAGGCTGAGCGTGAATGGCCTCGCGTCACACGCGTGGGTATAAAGATGTTGAGATCAGCCCTTTTGCGGGCATAGCGCAATTGTTGCTTAAAGCGGATCGGTGAGGTATGCGCTGGTGATGGTGCATGATCCGGAACTTGAAACCAGCCTGCGCATCAGTTAAATCTCTGCCTAAACAGCTCGACCGACCTCCATTAGATTCATCGAAGAAATTGATGAATTCTAGTTGAATCAGATTATGGACACCGTATCAGAACTGAGAATTGTGGCTGCTGAACTGTCGCATGGCGCAATATTTCGCTGCATTATTCCAGCGTCGCTTGACCGATGGTCCTTGTATTGAGGTTGCCCATGGAATCCAGCAAATTTATGCGTTCACAGCTCGACTTGACTTTATGAGCCGTGTCGATGTGCTTCTCAGTATCTCGTCATTTACATTCAGATGCAAATGACAAATAGCTGCATATTAGTAGTTCGCGGCATTTCTAAAAAATTTGTGCCTTGCCGTTGTGGTGGTCTCAAAACTGTTGCGTTGAGTCAGCCCTCAAAAAACCAATTTTTTAAAAATATATTAACGAAAGTCAAGTCACTTATGTGAGTGGCAAAACGGACAAATACGAATGTGGCGTTTGAAATGAACAGGCCAAACAAGTCGCCGCAGAATGCCATTTGAAAAAAAAAACAAAAACCAAAATAGCTTTGTCCATTTGTCTTTTTTCATGATTGATTGAGAAAAGAGTGACAGTTCTGAAAAGCAGGTACTTATGCGAGTGGAAAATATATGTACAGAGAGTAGTGATAGGACCAAATTCCAGTGCTATCACATGTCCCATTTTGGCAGTCACTGATCTCTGCTTTGTTAGCAGACGTTCATTTGAAAAACGAATTTTGCCTCATTTCTTTTCTCTGTACGTTCGTGCACCGATTTAAGAACAATTAATTGAAGGAATATAACGGCGTGGATGGTGAATTTATTGTGAGGCATTTTTTGATGTTTTTCCTATTCTATTAGCCGTTGCTTCGTAAAGTTATAAATAGAAAGTCAGTTTGCAGTTTTTCTAATGGAGCGTCTCTGCCGTAAATTGTGATGAATTTACGTCCATATCGCGATTCATAGTTTGATCTATATTCGTTTAGTTGGAAAATAACACATTGAAGTCAAAAGCGAAGTTTAACATTGTATGCTTTTAGAGCTGTTTTTGATAGCTGATTTGAACAACACATTACTTAGCACCTGCAGTATTGCTTCAGTGTATATGTATTTGCATGATAAGCTGCGCATTGTGTCATTGCAACTTATCGTCATTATTGTTAACGACTTGACGACCATTAGTCTCGGTTTTTGATCACTTCCAGCCACAAGCATTAGATGATCTATCTTAGGGCGTTTGATATCGTTGATCGTATCGACGGCATGGATCCGTTAACTGTGTTGAATATTATGTATTTTGTTTAGTGAATGAGTTTCTGCGCTGCGATTGCTTTTCGCACTAAGGCATTGCACGTAGCATCGTAATTGAGGATGCGTAACATCGCTAGCACTTTTTGAACTCATCAAAGTCCGTCTGCTAATAGACGCTGAAAGCTCTTTTTAAAATTTATGTGTTATGGAGACGTTTAATCTGCAAAAAAAAAACACTTTTCAACTAACTTCATCAAATTATATACTCGTTTGTGCTATGTTTTCGAAAAGCTCAACCTCACAATGTACGGTTTAGAGCTCAAAAAACAACGAAAAAAATACTGGACGTAAATATTTTACTGAAAACCAATGCGCGATTAGAGCGAATACAGATGCCCGGAGTTTTGAAATTTCTCAACATAAGAAGCGCAACTTTTATTTCCGTCGATTGATTATGTTTTTAAGTTGTTCAGAAAAATGTGTTTGCCCTCCCCCCGCCCCCCCCCCTCACCACCCCCTCCTAACTGAAAAAAAATGCTACAGAGCAAGTTAGGTGAATGCTGTAAGCTTATTGAAAACCAGCTTAAAATTAAGCTAAGCCCTCGCTGAGACCACCGTGATACTTATATTGTCAAAACTGTCTTCGTTCGAATAAAATGCTACCATTCCATCACTTATTGCGAATCCGAGCTGAAAGTGCAGCATTCATTTTCCTTTTCCTTCCTCACATTGCCTAAACTTATCCAACCCATTTCCCCTCAACGTCTTTTATTCATTTGCACATTGTGTGTCTTGTAAACCTCGTAAACCAATTTAGCGATTTACGACGCCCTTTTCTGCACATTTACTTAAAGCACGTTGAACTATCACCGCTGAACTTAAGTTTAAAAGCTTTGGCAACTTCACAATAATTATCGTCGAACTGAAGTGGCACGTATGTTGGACATATGCCTTTTTAGAACTCATATACGCCTCATAATGTCTACTTAGCGCTTGTCGCAGATGCTTTGTAACAAAATGTTGTGGTTGCTGCACTTATAAATTTCACTGCGTTGACTCCAAAGCAAGTATTTGAATAATTCATGACTGCATTCAGTTACCGTACGTGCGCACTTCTCGAGCTTTGCTGCATTTGCCTTTGTTATATAAACCAGAGCATCCCAAAATACGGATGTGCTGCTTGACGTGATTCATAGAAATATTCAACTAATCCTTTTCATCCGTTAGAGACAGGACTGTTTCAGGGGAATCAAATGGTATAGAAAAGTGGTATTTAGGACTGTTTCAGGGAAATCAAATGGTATAGAAAAGTGGCATTTCTACTGCTTAAAGAGCTCTTGAAAGTGTTCCTTAAACAACGGAGATACTAGCATAGTTCTGATGTTGCACTCTGTTTTCTTTTCTTTATATCATCCGAGTATTTTTTGTTTTATTTGCTTTTTTTTAAAGCGCAATTTAGAGACATGAATGATTGTCACTAGCGAATGCAACACCGGCAGTGCTTTTGAAGGTGAAAAATGAGCACCATCGTTTTATTGTTTGGTTCGCGGGGTCAATGTAACAAAATAATACGTAACTTGACTCTTATTATTTCTACGCGAAAATCTAACCCTCACGCCAAAGGAAAGAGTTTTGCGCAACGAATTGTGTGTGCACAGTGAGAGTTGCTCAAAGCAGCGTGTTCGAGTTGTACAAATGCTTTGCGTGGAGGGCATATTTATAAGTGAGCATTGTGCGTTATTTTTAAAGATGAAGTAAAGTTCGAAATCGTAAGGATCACATTTTCTCAGATGTTTCAAAAAATATGGGAATATTGGCGTCCTTAAATAAGGATGAAATCTCATGTCCATTTATAGAAGTTGCTTTTTTATCCATTATGCCTCAAGCGGAATTAGTCTCATTCTATTTTTGACTGCACAACAGGTGACGTTTCACCATTTACTGGAGTACGTTGTGATGGTTTAGGCGTTCGATTATGCGGCGCTACAATGCAATCATATTCAGCAGAAGCAACCGAAACAGGCTAACCACTTGTCTGATGGTGTCTTTCACGTTAACTTTTTGTCACCTCATTTTGCAACTAAATGTTTGCGCGTTATTTCCTTGCGATTCTGACAAAAGTCGAGAATGCAAGAGCAAAGGCGAACGATTGTAGGTTGTCTCAGTGCCGTGGGAAGAGGGGAGGGGACTTTTGGACACCGCACCTACGGAAGCCGAGACGTTTTAGAGCATTAATCGAGTTGACTGTATTGGAACGATGCGGCGTCTGGTAAAACTACAGTTCAGTCGACTGGGCTGCCGGGAAAACATTGTTTTAATAAGGCGAATATTATTTGTCTTCGACAGAGTCGCCTCAACCATATTTCCTAAGTTCTGTATGAATTGTCAACGTCTGAATGCAGCAGTTAGCGGTTTGCATGTAATGCAAAATGTTTTATCGAACGAATGAGCAGTGACCTTGGAGCAAAAATGCTGATCATGGTAGGAAAAAACTTTAAGTTGTAGTGAATTTTCATAGAATTCATTGCTATTTCATTTTGTAAAATCCAACAAATTGGCAATTATCAGTAAGGGACGAACTTTTGAGCTTTCCTCACAAAAGCCTCCATTTGTGCCATCGGCAATAGCGATTTTTCCTGAAATGTAAACCTTACGAATTATTACGTTAAAATACAGATGCGTTGGAAGTAAAAAAAAACATTTAGTGAAGTTGTGTACTTCTATAGGAAGGGGGCAACCTTTTTGAATTAACTTTTTCGCTTTTATCTTTATAAGTTGCTTTGTGGGAAAGTAATGAGCATATAAAGCGTGCAAAAAAGCATATCAGTGACGTGTATGTTATTTTAACATATTCTCATTGCCTTCAACCTGTTTCCATAGCAGTGAAACGACAGTTAACTCAAAAATAGTAATTTACGTTCAAATGTTATCAATGTGAACCTGTATGCTGGTCGAACACTTCACACTAAAATCGCTTCCAAAGGATTCGCCTTTGCAATTGACTATTTTGATAAGAAATTTGCTGACTTCTTATTTCCCAAAAAATTTCCCTCAAAATTAAGCAAGCTATGCGAATATGACATAATTCGTTTTTACTCTTGCTGACCTATGGGGCGCTGAAAACGGCGTGCAGTAATAATGACATACCATACAGGAAATTGATTGCTGATTTGTATTATATTTTGAAGGCGGTAGAGGGAAATTTTTTTGTAGCTGTTTTTCAATTGTGGTACAAAAGTGGTTCAAAAAGGTGCCGAAATTTTGAATTTGGACAAGCAGTGGCGATCTCGACGTTGTTCAGTTGATGCACTGCAGGGGATTCGTGAGATAGATTTGATAGAGAAAGTAATTTGGCATTTTTCATTCTTAAAACTATGGAGTGTCGAACGATCGCGGATTTCATACTTTTCCTTATTAGCGATGCGGATGTGTAATTGTCTAAATGCGCAACGGTGCCAGCTACCAATGACGTTCTAGGTTGAGATTCATGTACAATGAGCATATGATGATGATGACGATTTACGCAGAAAGGTATCGTTTCAAAAATCAGCGAGAAATGTGTGTCATTAATGATCACTAGAAACTATTCACTATCAAGGATCTGCGCTGAGCGGTTCTCAACGAGCGCGAAGATCGCTTTACAGAGTACAATTACATATCTTCAAAGACGATCATTCCCGGGGGCACGGAGAGCAACTTGTTATTATTTCCATTGCGAGAACAACTTTTGTAGTGCCCTTGCCCCTTTGAGGAAAGATTTGTTGGGAAGACTGCGTCGCTGACTGCGTCACATTCTAGATTTCTGAGATCTCTGTTCTTCTTGAACGACGCTGTTGTTCTCTGTTCTTGTAAAATGGCTGCGTGATCATTATTACTTGGAATTGTGGAAAACGGAAAACAAAAAAAGTTCGTAAACGTTTCTCTACAGCCAAAAATTTTTCATTTGATTGCTGAGCGTTTATGAGAAAAGTGTGTCACCATGTACTATGCGTATATTGTGCTAGCCCATTGGCTATGCCTAAATTTAATATGACATTTATAAATTTGTACGTATTTACGAATGTTCAATTCCGTTCCATTATCATCGCTCGTACAATATGTCCTTGCGTTCGTGTTTCATGATCGTGCATTTGTTTACATGCTGACCTCTTCGACCATTCCGCGCCGTTTCCTCCGCTCTGTGTGTGAAGCAAAAACTTTCTCATTCAGTTCAGTTCCTGACCACGCATGAAAGGTTTTATCGGCGGAAGCAGCCTTTAGTTTACAAAATCACTACTGAGAAAGTATGAAGTAAATATGTTCCTTTTTGACATCTTCTGTCTGCGCGGTTGTGGGCATACTAGGCATGAGCCAGTAAAATGACTCGTTAATGTCACCTTCTTGTTTGGGGCATTGCAGACGTTGGTTGACTGTATAAAAGGCAGGCTTATTGTGACGGCTTGAGCAGTGAGCAAACCGAATTGGTTACTGGTGAATCTCTTATAGAATTTTCAAAAATGCCAAATATTGTAGCATTTTAGCACATGCATATTTTATCATGCTAGCTCGTGACGGCCTTTCGTCAGTGTCCTTCTTGTCACTTGAACGCTAAACTTATTCACCCTGAAATGCCACAGCATCGAACTCTTAAAGACATTTGGATGCACTCTGTGTGAAGATGTTTGCTTAGATTAATGAATTTGTTGCTTACGAAAAAGCTGCACCTGTAATTCATCTCATTTCGCTCATTTTTAAACCTATAACTGTTCAGT
Source organism: Toxocara canis (assembly GCA_000803305.1). Taxonomy (NCBI): domain Eukaryota; kingdom Metazoa; phylum Nematoda; class Chromadorea; order Rhabditida; family Toxocaridae; genus Toxocara; species Toxocara canis. The sequence goes on along the minus strand of JPKZ01003284.1, from coordinate 485,320 downwards.
TGTCTTCATGAAGGTGATGTCTTCATACCAGCAGCAAGTGCATATAAAAAGGGCACTTTCTGTTTTTCAGTGACTCGCGTTCTCAGTACGTCATCATCATTTTATGCATCAGTGGGCGATCTGGTCAGCAGTTGCAAGTTTACAGCTGTACCAATTCACTACAGTAACCAACGTGCGTAGCCGTGAACGAGATAATGTATGCAGTAAACAGATGCTTCGTAACGTAGAATTGGTGATCGCGCACAAATGTGTCAACATCTTAGCGTGTCGTTTTGAGCGTATGTTATTATCTCAGCTATAACTGTTATTACAATTGTTGCTGCCACTGATTTTGCAGTAATAGCGGTCTAACAACGTGAGAGAATGCATGTTTTCAACCGTCCTTGTCAAGTCACACGTGTTCTCACTTCTCCTTTTTGCGTTCGTGTTCTGTCTCGACGAGTACAATCCCTTCGTACATTTCTGTCTCCGATACTGGATAGCATTGCTGATGTGTGATCAACCGGTGTTCGCTCACAAATGCCTTCTTGCTTACCTTAACAAATAATCAAGAAGGTGGAATCATTTAGGATCCCTATAGGCCAAGTGAAAAAGGGCTTTCCAGTTTTTTTCCTAAGCTTTCCAAAGTTACTTTTTTTTATAAAGGCAGTTCCAGTTTACTCACGTTATAATAACATTGTCTTTGTTTTCCTTCGAAATTTTAAGTTTAGCACATTTCAAGAGGTTATATAGAAGGCGAAACGTGAATGTTGGATCGATCACATGATTGGGTTGGGTAGAATATCTCTATACAACAGTGTTTATTTACAATAGCAGGTAATTTTAGGCTCCTATCTATCATCTCCCTTTCCTAATTCGTCATTTTGTCGTCGTTATCTACTTTGATTGCCTCGTTGCTATCGTGATTATCGCAGTTTAGAAGAAATCTACTTCATGCTGTCCTATACACCTCTCTCGTTGATCAAGTATCTTACTCAGTGTTAGTTCAAGAGCGTTTTCTAATGCCTTCGAAGGGATCTGCATGGTTAGGTTTGAACTACATAAGTTGTCATTTCACCGGACTGTATGTCAAGCTCGATACACCAAGCACACTCTGTTGCTTCTTCTAATGCTTTTCGTAAGAAGGAAGTAAACGGTAATCACGGCTTGCCTATAGCGCTATGCTCTCGTGAGTTCACTAACATCTTGCGCAAATCCAACCGAAAACATCGTTTGCGAACCATGTTTTCGGTCGCTTTCGATCATCTTCAAACAAAAGAATTCATGGTTTATGGCCACTTTAAGCAGTTTACACTGCGCCGTCCCAAGCCTTCGCAGTGCTTTCTAACGCACACCTAAGCTTGCCTAAATATCTCTAATCGAACAATAAGGGAACGAAAGCTTTCATCAGCTTTGAGACGATGGCAAGATTTGAAACCTTTGATGCTGAGGCCTGATCATCATCAAAAAATCACCTTCAGGGAATGAACGTTGACTGACTGAGGACTGTGGAGTTAGATATAAAGCTACCTCGCAGTACCGCTTTTCCAGAAGCACTTAAGACGCGAGTTATGGGTACTCGAATGTTCTCGTGCTTATAAGCTTTGTCGTAGTTGATTTAATCCCTTGCCGTCTTATACCGTCACTCGGCTCAATAGGCACGAAATGTATTGGTCTTGAACACCATCTTTTCAATAGTACTACAACGGGGGTTGAACCCGATCCGAACTGACTCTAAGGGGAGGAGCAGACGACCGATTTATGTAACAAGTGGAGTAATCACATTTGAGAATGACCACGAGCAAATTGCTCATCTTTTCCATTACATTTTCACTTTTTATTCGGCGTTATAGATATGTTCACCCTTTACATTGTAACTGATGCAGCATAATTCGTTTGGTTCATCTCAACTCTCACGTGAATAATTTCCGTGCGGAACTAACTATTGCTTGTGTTTACACGCGACTAGATTGGCAGCGGGGCTGAAACGTTGGAAGAGTAATCACTGCTTCAGTTGTTCAACCCTGTCTGCGTACGAAAGTAACTCGTGTCACTGTTTCGCAATCTGACCGATGCTTTTATTTATCTATTTTTTTTCATATGACTGCACTGCAAAGTTCATTCAGTTCTACTTTGCAGTATGCCCAAAAGGCGAGATCTGAAATGTTCCCTAGCAATTGATTAGTTGATTTGCAGATGGACCGACCGAGAATCATGACTGCTGCGTTGTGTTAAACCGAACTTACCGATGTTGTTGCAGCAATGTGTTGGACCTCTCGAATCATCAGTAAATTGTCTCAGCCACCCCGAACTTTACTCTCAGGTTTATAGCCTTCCTTTGCTTCGTATTCGCAACGTGTACAGTCTATTATAGGTCCTGTTAGATGAATTTCATCACAAGTACATCATGAGATGCAGAATGAGTGATGCCAGCGATGGATTGCACAGATTTACAGTGATGTAGAAGATGAGACCAACGTGGAGGTTCAAAACTGCGTTTTCGCACATTTTGAGATTCCGCTCACAATAATCAACCATTTTTGTATTTATCGCGAAATTCTTGAAGTGGCTGCATCGTCCACATTCGCTATCTAAGAATTCCGCCTCTCTACTCTTGTTGGCCATGTACTGTTCTCATTTCTGTCATTGCATTGTCGTTCTTTAAACAATTCGAAGTGATAGAACGGAACAGGCAAAGGGGTAAAACATAAGGAATCGTTACCAACTTAGGAATGACCATTGTTGATCTATCGAAAACCTTTTGAGCTATCAACACTGAGGGAAGGGGACGATGGAGTAAGGCGTTTAATATCCATTTGCCGACGTCGTCTTCGTTCCACCGGTGGTGATAAGTTATTGTCGTTGCAAAACAATGGTGGCGCAAAAATGATGATATTTATGAAGTTATAAAGTTTCAGTATGCTTTTTTTTTCACAAACTTATGCGTGATAGTTGACAAGTCCTTTGCAAAGAACATGGAAATCACTAAATTATACAGTAGCGTAAAATGCAGTTTCTGCTTTCACAACTCACACCGCTATGCTTATTATCGATGGATTTTTCTGCAGTGATATGGACATCTGGTTGTTTTTTTTTGGCGCATAGAGATTGGCTGTGCGAAGCGAATCGCTATGAAGTTGGCACAGTGCATGAGAGCACGTGAAACCGTTGGTAACTGTTCCAAGCCTTGTTCACAAAAGAGTATTCGCCCGAGCTGGCCTTCGCACACACATCGCTTGGCAACCTGCAATGTTTTGAGCTTTTGCGCTACTGAAGGAAGTTTCAGCTTCAATATCCACCTGCTGTAAACCTTCTGTCTACCACCAAGTAGACGCCATTCGTTGAGCGTTTCCTTGATTTGCCTCTGATACCTTCTATTTCGAAGTAACTGGCAGAGTTCGATTTGATTTCTGCATTGTTCGTTTTTTTTTCTCGTAAGCTCTGTGAAACGAGTAGAATGCTGCAAAATTAGACCTCTGTCAATTTTTTGCTCTTCTTACTTCCAAAAAGACCTAAATTAACATTGTGAGCAAGAGCATTATGGCCATGAGATTTCCGTGTGAGTAGTGAAGGGCGCGAAGGAGGAAACGGAACCTCGTCGCGTGCCTCACGGTCCATAACCGATGTATAGTTCTGCAAAAAAATTGATCAAAAACGTTATGCGCATATCATATACATCTGACGCTGGGACGAGAAGGAATACGACATGTATGAAGCAAGATGCGAAGTAACTGCACATTCCTTACGCGTATCACATGTCCATTATGCTTCTCATCAGGCCAGGTTCTCATTATTTAAACAAACTTCGCGAAGAACGATCCGGATCAAAACAACAACACACCTTCGTACCAAAAGGAAATGAAGACGGAAGCGAGCGGGGAAAGGAAATAGTTAAATTGTAACGTCTTGACTCCTGCTATGTGTTCAGACTGCAGTTTATTTTACAGATATCGCCTTTTAATAAGTCCACTTGCAGAGTAATCCAGAAACGCTGTGTGTTGCTGCGAAAGCTTCGGCCGTCTTCGACGGCTGTCGCAGCAGTTGTGCGCATTCGTTCGAATTCGCAGCTTCAGAATCGGCAGACGTCGATTCTGCTAATAACGCTGTTAACAATTTTGTTGACGGAACCTGTCGGGTATGACAGTATTTCTTTTTGTCTTATTCGGAAGAGGGATGTGATATTCAGAATCAACTAGGCATTCAAGAATCGAGGGTACTTGATAATGGTGATTACGAAAACGGTCTCTTTAAAATGGCTGCTCCAGTATTTCACTGTGTTTGGTTTTCAATTACTGGCTTCTGTAAGTTGAAAGCTTAAGAAGTCCATATTTTTGTTCCTTTTTCTAAAAGTTGTTTGGGTTTCATGAACAGCCGAAAAATGATAATGTTAGATGCGTTAGCAGTTAATTCAGCGGTGTTAAATGAGACATCTGATTTAAAAAAAATTCAAAGAAGTTCAGTGAGCTTCCAGTTGCTCACTGAGGAGCGCCCAAGCAAAGTCGAGCGATGTTAGCGGCCCAGCATCCGGGAGCGCATATAAATTGTGGAACTGTTGAGCGCAAAGGGATCTTATTAAAATTTTTACCGGGTGAAGCGGTAGTACAATGGTTAGAAATCTACTAGCAGTGACAACTGAACAAAGCAAAAACTAAGCCGTATAGTCAGTTATACGGAAATGCTCATAAAATAGAGCAGCTTTAAATGGTGTTTGTATGTAATCGAGAGACAAGACAAATAGGGAGAAAATAAAATAAAAATGAGGTAAAGAGTATGGAACTCCGTAAGAATACGGTAAAGGAAAACAAAGAACATTTTTGCTCTTTTTCGCATTTATCTGAAAACAAAACACGTCACAATAATTTTGAGCTGCAAACTTTATGTTCAGACGAATGGATTTTTCGGTTTTATAGCTAAGTGAGCGGCTGACCGATCGAATGCCATTGAAACTCGCAACGAGTAATAACAAACAGTTCATATTCTTTGGTAGTATGGGTGAAAACAAACTGGCAAAGAGTAAGAGAAGCGAACAGCATTTTACGGAAGTTCAGCTGCTTATAAGTTGGTGGTTGAAGATTTCCTCAGATGTACCGTAAATCTACTAATTGGCATTTGAGCGCAGCATTGAAAGCGGGCTTGCCAGAAGTGTTGCTTCCAAAGAGGATGGAAAGGTGCTGAATTCGAGGGAGGATCGACTTTGAGGATATCTAGCACGAAGTGTTGTGTGGGAATGGAAGAGGTAGGGGGATGGGTGGGAGAGGGGCGGGGGTAGGAATGGGGAGGAGGCTGGAGGAGGGAGGGGAACTGTAGGTACGAAGAGGAGAAGCGAATGGGACCCTCAACTCTCTTATCGAAACCACAATGATCGGGTAATTTGCACTTTTCATTTCGATGAGGCTGAACATTTTTAGGATATAAGTTTTTCTTTGTTATGAAAAGGTGGTGAATGCAAACCAGTGTCACTGCAAACCAAAGCATTAAAAAACCGCTAACAATAGTAAAACATATCCTAGTTTTTTCCCCATGAATTCAGAGCTTTTTTTCTCCATCCTTTCCTTTAGATATTTCGTCCAAATATTCCTACTTCTGTACTCTAGCAATCCTGAGCGCAACAACGATTGTACTTGAGAGATGCTCTTTTCATGATGCTAATAACAATTTCTTAAGGAAAAGCGGTTGTTTTCTGATCACATCGAATTGTTTATGGATGATCTTTGTGGATCGCAACGACAACTCTCCTCAAATACTGAAGGTACCTAAATTTTTGGTCATGTAAGCATACAACCGAAACGATCGTTCGTTCCAATCGATTTCGTCAACTTTTTCGGCAGAATGCGCGCTTTATCCTACTTATTTTTTTTTGCACACGAATCATACCCATATTGTTTGTGCTCGAAAATCTGTTAACGCAATATGAAGTTCTTTATATCTGTCCTTAAGAACCGCGTAACTATAAAGGAATAATTAATTCTAAGGAAACAATTATGCAGCACAAATTAACATATTCGTTCATATTCAGTTGTTTATTAGTGCAGTAATGTTTGCAGTGTAAAGTAAGGCAGTTATTGGGCAACGAAAAAGTCTCACAAAAGAATAAAAAGGCAAATAAACAAGCGAGTGCGATAGTCATGTAAATAAGGTAATAAATGAACAAACGAAGAGCAAGAATCGATGAAGAAACACGTTGATTTGAGAACTGCGCCCACGTGACAGATCTACGATCGTTCTCTTGCAAAATAGATTTGTTAATTTTCTGAGGAAATGCGTAGGTTGTTTTGCTGTACAAAATATTCTCTTGCCGTTAAGAGTCTTTTAAAAACGCTTTGAATTGATGAGCCATTCTGTTTTGCTAAAAAGAACTACAAACGTATTTCATAAGCGCTTTACTGCATTCATCTTACAAAGAAAGGATTTTCAAGGGAAGTTCTTCTACATAAAGAAATTATTGTTTCTTAGCCTTGTGAACACGATACGCGTAAATAATTCAGTAGATTTTCATTTGCGCGCCTCTCTTCGAATAGAGCTTTTCAACGTCTCTATATCCATACCGTGCACCATTGTCTGCCTCTTCATTCAACCAAACTCTGCTCATCGTCTATTCGTATTATGCGTTTTGTATTACTCTTGCAGTAGCAACATCAGCGAATTGGTTGCATTTCAGTTTAAGAAATTTTTTTACTAAGGCTTGTTTAGATTTTTTGTGAGCATTGCAGACTGCATTTGCATGATGTTTTGAATGCTTTTTTTGGCGAGAAATCATATATATATTATTGTGTGACATTTGCCTGATGATCGCGAAAATTTTAGACAGGTGCCAATTACCCAATGACAAGGAGACTTCGAATAAAGTCTCCTCGTCATCGGGTAATCGGTATTTGTGAAAAAAGCGGGAACTGCTGCTTGTATTTCGTGAAATAGTAGCGTGGTTCTTATACAAATACGATCTATATTTCAGCATTCTTTAGTATTATTTAACAGGCTGCATTATGAGGGGATTTGAGCCGAACGCTACAGCAGATGAACACTTAACAACAACAGTAAGTGCAGTCATCCCGTAATCAATATCCACCATGAGGGAATGGAAGGGGGAAAGGGAATCAAGATATTCATATGGTTATAACTCGACAGAAGAGCACTGCAGAAAAAAAATGCATATTTGAGCGTTTCAGAGCAAACCTTATCGGTTATACGCATTGTCTTCCAAAAGGTCGAGGAAAAATTTAAATCGAAAAATTTTTCCGTAGATATCATCATCATGGTTGCATCATATTTTCTAAGCACCATATTGCCTGTACAACTCAAAGTGAGTCAAAACCCTTAACTACTAGACGTAACTGACACATCGATTGTAAGCGAAACGGCAGTGATCGCTTCCTGGCCAAAATGTTGACACTTCGGGATAATATTTTTGCCAATAATACTTTGCACATTTGATTCGGATCACCTGGAGAGGAGGGAATCTCGCCTTTCTTCCTCCTACCTCCTCCCTCCCCCTTCCCCATTGCGGGCCCGAGCATAATAGGCTCAGTCGCAGCCCAGCGTTGCTTAACCGTTACGCTTTTCAGTAACAATTCATGTGCAAAACGATGACAACATCGTACTTGCGCATGTATATTTACATGTTTATATGGACCTGTCAGCTCTTTAGCTCGAGAACCGTTGAAACTAGATCGACAGATACGGTAGTGTTAAATAGCGCCTCTGTCGACTAGCATTCGTTAGGGAGATATGGGCATTTTTTTAGCTGCCTTGTACTAAACAAGAATTTTTTTGCGGTGTTTGGAACTCATTGTTTTGCCAAACTTACTTATCGTTTCGATCGTTGTTGAAGTAGTGTTTTTGCATTAACGTCATGTGCTATGCTTAGGACAAAGTCGTTGACGTAGAAACGTTGCGCTACTTAACGGATTCGTGAAAGATCACTCAGGCTGCATGATGAGGTCTTATCGCAATGGTAAAGCGATAAATGTGCACTTTTTTTCGCTCTTCTCATGGATTCGGCTTCTGTTCGGAACAACGCTTCCATTCGACAGTGACTTTTGTTCGATGAGTTTCTATTTTTTTGCATATAATAACCTTTTTCCGAGCGTTGTCAGTTGTCCATTTGACGACCTCCCGTCCAATCTTTCCAAAGATAAAGCACATCTTTAGGGCCTATTGCGTTGAGTTCGGCAACCACTCTTCGGAAGGCTTCGGAACCCTGTGGGAGTAGACAAAACAGAGCGAATTTAAATCTTTCTATCACATTCTTCTGCCTTGAGTTTGTAGGACACAACCGTGACGGTGATATCATTTTTTGGGCTACCCAATCACGTAATACAGATGCGCGCCAGGAAACGCAACGACGGCAGCGACCTTGGCTTCATCTCGTCTGATTTCCAGAGTCTGTTTGCCAGTCGCCAACATTTTAGTCCACACATGCAGACTGACTGACTAGGCATCGAACTGCGGCGAACATGCATATCTATAGGCGCAGCAAGGGCATATGACGTCAGCTCGACGCGTGGTGCTCAGTCGGTGAACATGTGCATGACGTATCACGAGGCACCAGTTCACATAAACAATGTCCTCAGCACCTGATCGGATACAGCGGCTATTGGCCGGGTCTTGCGATTCAGTCCCGCAGAGCAGACAACTTCTTTAGCAAGGCTTGCTTTGCCCCACTGCATTTTATCCCTGCCAATCGCAGTAATTTCAGCGCCATTCGCTTGTGGAAGTTGCCCACATATCGACAGCTCATCCGTGCATTGTGTCTCATAGCTTCCTTATTGAAATGAGAGCATAATACATTATGGGAAGAGCATATCAATGACTGGCGGCTATCAAATGACATCGTTTGTGGACTAAAGTGGTAAATGGAAGAGAAGTTTCTGGAGATGAGAAGGTCGATTGATAGCAATTTTTGAGTTCTGAATTTTTGTTTTGTTTACGCTTTCTCTTGTCAGTCAAGCCTTTCGCCATAGAAACACCTTCACTAATCCCGTAAATGTGGATAATTTATTAGCGTTAATCGTTGTCCTCGACTAAAGGCATGCCATGGTGAAACTGGTAGTGTGCAATAAAGATGGAATGACAAATATCGGGAGGCAGACAATTGAGACAAACCACTGCGAAACGGTGCGCTACGTTCTTCGCTCACAAACAAATATGTTTGCGGATTTCTCAGTGTCCGTATATTAGCCAGTGTATTGGGCGTGAGAAAAGTTTTTGGCTTAGGGAGAGTTTTTTTGAAAGAAAAAAAAGTGAAACTGACATGACTTTTCGAGGGTCACAAATGATTTCATCCGTTCGGCCTATTTTTACAGAAATTCGGCCAATTTTTCTCAGCATAGAAAATTTGAACAATGCATTTCATTAACTGCAGTTCATTTAGCCGCTTTATTCAGTCGATTCATTCGACGGGTACGTTCAAGGAGAAAAAGAAAACATCTATTCGAATTTTTCTTTACAGTAGCTTTATCAGAGGTAGTCATGCTAGGAGGGCTTGCAATTTAATCGTCATTTTTGTGTTTGAACTTGTAGGTTGGCTTGAGCGAGAGCTGTGATACTCGTTTACGCGAAAGTTTTATTAAACACGCTTTAGGAATAGCAAGGCTAACCACTACCAGTTTAACTAGGACGTTGTCGACGTTATTCAGCGGGTGTTAAAGGGGAAAATTCAGCGCTGCTCAATTCAGCTCCCAAATATAGCAGTTCATCCTTATCCGATGGTTTGAGTAATGTCTTTCTGATGTGGGAGTGATCACTTTTCTATTTCGCCCCATTTGAAGTACTAACAAAGCGAGTTGTCATGATCGATTTTGCGTTAGCTGTAAATTACTTGAACAGCATTACTGCTTATGTTTTTCATAACATTCAACTCTTCTGTAGACAATGTCCATGTTATCTCATAGAAAATTACGGTTTTCATTATCAGAAAGTGGTCAATGAAGAGAACGGCAGTATCAAATTGTAGATATTCCGCAGTTGAAAAGTAGGATAGAACAGCTTTTGGGCAGGTTTTTCGAGATGATCGTGGAAAGGCATATTCTCGTCGTAGATCAGTCTCTACCGCTCTTGGGAACGTCGACCCTCTACACTCTCCCTGATTGCTGATCCTTTCTTCATGTCCATCAAGCTTGTGCCTGATGCCAAATGTGGTGACAATAGTTTTGGATTGATTGAGTTCCTTTTTAGGGAATTTTTTTAATTGTTCCCTTCAGTCTTTCGAATGCGTGTGGGTAGACGTGTGCGGTATCATCCGCATTCATTAGTACTTTGCGTTCAACGTTAACTGCTATCAGACCAGACAGGGAAAAAGCTAGCAGAAATGGTTGAATGGCTTACCTTGAGAGATACCAATTTCAGCAACGCAAAAGGGGCACCACTGACGAGTGTTGCTGTCTGTTGTTCGTCATTTTTCGAATAGTTGTTTGAGCGCAGGGTTGGGGTTGATTTTGGTGGTAAGCTTTGAAAAGTTAATTTCGGAATAACCCTGTAGGATGCTTTATCGATATTTAGCTACCATGGGCAAGCAATTTTGTGGTTGTTTAAAGCATTATAAATGAAGTCGCTGATCTTGAAGTGAGCTCGCGGACTTTAATCACTGAGTGTTGACAAGGATATCTATGTTGGAAGTCAGGCATCTTGTTATTGGTAACATGGTACATCTTATCGTAAATGCTGAAGAATTTTGGTAGACAAAACCAAAGTGTTACCAGACTGTAACTCGATGGGTCTATTTAACCCCTGCATCCTCGTAAATTTTTCAGCTTGGTAAGATAATGCCGCTGATAGTAATTCGGTCGAACAGTGTAAATAGGTTCGGGATAAGGTTAGTTTTCCACAGCATTAAGTTTTGGCTGATGATCGAATCACGTCCTGCATCATGTTCTGGTTAAGGGGAGGCAAACATTTATCCTGAATTTCAATTTGTTTAAATTTATGAATATATAGATTGAATTTCAATTATACGTGATTTAATTTATATGATCGCAGCTCTACGGCCTTAGCTTAAGTGTTTCGATAATCTCACTGCAGTCAGTGCATGCTGATCGATCAACTATGATTGAAGCATTGAGAATAACGAAGTAATTATTCAGGATTTCAAAGGAAACATCAAATCCATTTTCGCTGTTACGACTAGACAATCTATTTAAGAACTTTCAATTACGTTTTGGTTTCTTTCCTATTTGGGCTTCGATGCGCTTATATGTTTGCATCCAATATTGCCTTAATAAGCTCGAGAAAAAAAAAACTACGGATATTATGAAAGCCGTTTTTGATCAACTCACTCTCTTGAAAGCCGTCTGTTAACATCGGTAACTTATTTCTTTCTCCGAGCAGTGCTGCTATTTCTCTTAATATTTTTTAAAGTGTTCTCCTGTTCACTTCACTAAAATATAAGCGACTGATTTATATGTTTGTATCAATTCTTTACAGAAGATTTCATTTTGCCGCACCGACATCATCGCATGGATTTTAGTGTCAAATTCTGTTCAATCAAGAAATATTAGCTGTTGGCTAAAAGTTTCGAAGTTGAACTTTTCCATCCTACTATTAACATACTATATTAACGCTCCACGCTGCCCTTCACTGCACATAGCAAAATGATCACTAAAGCATATGCTATCCAAATTCCCACTGGTGGTCTTGACATGAGAAAGGGAAAAACCGATGGTTAGCATGCACTCTACACGCGTAAGTTATGCTAATTGTGGGGAAGGAGAAATAGTTTCAGATGGCCATTCTCAACATCACCACTGAACCGTTTCCTGCCCAATACGAATCGAGTTCAGCAAAATTTTTGAAGACAATGGGCCCTTACATTCATATAATAACTGCTCTGCCCTTATGGTTGTTCGTCTTCTGATCGACATCTGAGGTCTGTGAGGTTGTTTGGGGGCTTGATCCGCATTGAGTGCAAGTCCCTGTCACATCGCATGGGCGACTCAATTTCTCCACCGAAGCACTTCCGATCGTTTTGATTGTAAAGACAATCTCTCTTGCTATTATCGACTTCTACGCCGTAGACACTGTCGTTTTGACGAAATGCAATTCGCGATTCGCGTAGAATGCGCTCAAGTTTTCTATACTTTTGGCTTATAGCACTCTCTCCCGAGCATCATATTCGGGCCGAAGCTCTCGTGACGTACGATTAGGGCGGATTCAGCCACCAAGAGGGACAGGTTGTGTAAGGGTGACATTTCTGAGCATCGTTAAAGGATATGGGCTGATGTGCTTTTGAGTTTGAAGCACATTTTGATAGGATGGCATTTGACGATTTTAAAGCACTTTACAGGTCATTAACCGTGGAGCGCAAATTTTCAAGACCACGTTTTTGTCATCAGCCCATGTCGTTGTTCAGTCAGCTGCTTCTGGAACCGTTTTGTATGTGCGTCCACGGTCGCTCCTTGGCTAGACTATCATTGGCTCCTTAAGTTATTTAATGAACTCTGCTTGGCTTCCGATCCTTTTCGGTCGGTGCTCGATTATGCCGTCTTGCATTTCGATTTTAACAGTTTATTATGCGATCATCGATTGTAAATTTTCTAGCAATGTCATCCTTATTGAATGTGGTATTACATCGGAACGAAAGTGGAAAGCACAATAAACAAGAAAAAGCTCCCTCTCTGACTATTCGTTCTGAATATCTTGGGCAATGTTTACGATAATTTATAAGTTGCCATGTATGGCAGTGGGTGAAAACTTCTCAAATTTGCATCTAGTGAGCCTGAAAAGAAAGAGAGTCATTTACATAATTCTTCAACCATGTTTTGGCAAGAAAAGTCTCGTTTTGCTGGTTTGACACTTGTTTCAATATAATTGCTGCGAAATTAATTACTTGACAGCAAAGCAAGCAATAAAAACCTACAAGAAAAGTTAGTGATTGCTCCATATATGGCTCACTTCAACACCAATTGTGAAAGTCGTTGACAAAATTGTTTTTTGCTTGCTCAGTTTTCTGGTGACGTGGGCAGGCTTTTGATGTACACGACTAGCCGTTTCTGAAGAGCTTCTCGAACTATGTTTTAGCTGGACGCATGTGGTCAGTCCCATAACATTCAAGTATGTCTATCGTATTCGACACGGCTAGTGGTCGTTTCTGAAAGGAAAATAAATGTTTCTTCCTTAGATTCTACTCCTTCTTCCTCTTCTTCGTCTACAACCACTTGGGAAAAGCCTCCCAGAGGAACTACATGATCCGACCTGGCGAGCAAGTCTTTGACAAGTGCTAGTAGAGTATCTTTGACAAGCAAAGTGCAGCCAAAGTATGCGCTTCTGCAACTGGACCTTCCATCAGAGTTACTTCTATGTAGCATCCATCCATCATCGCAACATTGTTATCCCTTCCATGTCTGCATGAATTATGTTACTATTTGCGTGTTTCATTGAGGCTCACACGACCGACCGCACAGTCAATAGCAGTGGAGTGCTTCTTCTGCCACATATTTAGTGCAAATGAAGTGGATCGGCTGATGAATGCAAGCACTTTTTGGAACGTTCAAGTGTCTTCGAATTTCTGAACCGATCGATCACGCTGAGCTTAGTTGATCAGCTACGGCCGCAACACCCATATATGCGCATATGCATGCAAGCATCATGTCCATAACTCGCGTTGCAAATGCAAATTTGCTGGGTGCGTAAAACTGAACAAGGTTGTGCTTAAACTGAAAACACTGTCTACTTTCTCACATTCGACTTCATTTTCATTTCAATATCACTGGCATACAAAGCGTACGGTACGGTGTGATGTCAGTGCACGGGATGAAAACACTGACAGAGAACTTGTTGACCGCGGGCCTACAGAACAACGTGGTACGGTGATTTCCACTCTGACAGCGTAGACGCCGCTTAGCACAGTGAAATAGAATTCAAAATTATTTTTCCAGATAGGCTGGTCAGTCGCGTTCAAGTTTTCAGCCTCTGCCCTTCCTTGTCCACAACCCTCTAACTTAATTTATGTTTTATAGAAATTTGAATTGTTTTAAATCGCAGGAAGTTTTATGATGCTAGTGCTGAACCTGCTATGCATGATTACATGAAAATTCGTGGAAATAACGATATCCCTCGATGAACGAACTAGGATGAGTATCGAAATTGGAATCGCATTTCTTTGTTGTTCCAGAATCAGCATTCGGCGTCGATCAATCGACGTCAGCGCAGCAGACTTCGTCTCAACTTGCGACAGGTTGGCACTTCAGTGTTCCTCTTCGCTTTTTATTGCTCAAACTTACTGACGGTCGGCCCCTTTATGCTACACCGATTAATTTGGTATCTTTTAATGCCGAAAGCGGGTGGCACGCACGTCAAAGCGCCCTCTCCACCCATATATTGATCTTTCAAATTTTTGTGAAGTGATGGTCCACTCAAATTTTCATGAAGTGACGAAGCAGAAGACATTAGGCATTAAAAAATTGAACGTTGAGAAACATTCGGCTTTTTCGCCAAATTGTGTGCTGAGCTATGTTCGACGCTTGGTTTTGCATAATTTAGTCGCTTTTTTATCCCAAAACGTGCATTCCTTTTTTTTTTGTTTTTAAGGAAGGCTCTTCTCATATATGGTATTAGCTTCTTCCCTATCAGTTTCGTAACTAAGACTGGAATGGTACGAACCAGAGTACAAACCACTGGAACGGTTTTAGACAGCTATGCTGAAAAGGTGCAGCTCAAATGCACGTCTGGCATAAGCGTGCTTCGGACGACCAGAAAATCATGTCGTGTTTTCTTTCCCTGCGTAGGGTAACACGAAAAGGCCAGGCCAAGTAGACATTTCATGATATAAGTTGTGATGCTATTCAGTGTTAATGTGGGTCGTTTTCTGACTGGTACGTCGTCGTAAAGAGGGGTCTTAGTTTTCCACAGCCTTTTCAGGAGAAAGAGAGAGAGAGAGAAAGATAAAGATGTCGCATTCAACAGTGGTCCTTAGTCTTCAATTCAGGGCTGAAAGATAACATTAGACAGCATTACGAGGGTCGTGTGAACTTTTATGTTGGCGAGCAAAGTGATTGCTTAGGAGGTAGAAGCTGCATGAGTCGGCAGAAACAGATTTTGCACCGTTTTTTCGTATAACATTAAGTCGTGGGATAGAAACAGCTTATGGAATCGCATAGTCAAAGCTAGGCCTGACAACGTTGTACCGTGCGCTGAAGCATAGTAACGCTATGCAGCTTACAAGTGAAAGCGATACGCACATGATGAAGTGAATTTTTGCATTAGCACGATGTGTGAGTTCGAAGTGCTCAGACTAAATTGCCGTTTCTGTAATACTATTTCAGTATGTTCCGAATTACATTTACATGAGGGCTCGTCCCATATGGCTTGCCCAGAACAACGGCCCAGTTAGCCCAGGATCAAATATATAATCATCCGATCATATGAACATCATCAGTGAGCATCATCGGCTTCATAACAAACAGCGAAAAACCATCACTGAAAGTCGTCGCAACTTTACGCATTCAAATTGGCCAAGGTTAACTAAATGAAGCAGGGCGCAACAACGGTTCACGAAAACAACCGAGAAAGTGATGAATGATGCGGGCTTAACTTTGCAGCTATAGTGCTGTTAGGAAAGTTAGGGGACTTTTGTCAGTATAGCAGTGTTTTTACAGTAGTTCGACTACGTTTGTCGGTATCGTTGTTGATGAGCACGAAGTGCCATATCAAAAGAACATCCAAGGCATTGAACTATGTGAAGATATGTTGCGCAAAACAACTGTACGCCGAAGCTTATGGGAAATGCACAAAATGGCAAATAATGAATGAGTATTTGATGCAAAAAAACGTTGTATGTTCATTTTGTGCGATTTTTAACCGAGCAGCGAGCGATGCTATAAGCGTTCACCATAGCATGCCTATCATATTCGTAATATCGTAATTAATGGGGAAGAACAAAAGAAGATGATAACCGTCAATTTGATGCCAACCCACGTCGGATACAGAGGACCCGTCATCCACTCCTCCTATAAAAATAATTACGGTATTCGATAACCCTCTTGCGGCTTGCGGATGCTGTAGATACCTACCGTGATACTCTCTATATACACTTGCGGTGACGAAAAATTCAAAACATGAAAAGAAGGGAAATTCATTTGGTGATTCGCACGGAAAGAGCTGCTTGAAGGCGCTCACCGTGATGGCTTCTAACTTTAGAAAGCCTAATGGTAACCTTCCTTTTTTTCAGAGTGTTCATGAACTTTTTCCCCTCAATGGATTTTCATTTTCAAACCGTCCAGGTGGCCGAAGGAAAAAATGCCAATGGCTATCAAAACCTTTCGCAGATCGTCGTGAGATCGTTAGATCAGTGATAATCACTTCGCTTGGATCGTCATGTGGTGTAGGTCTACGAAAAATATGAGAGTAGGGTTTAGCGACAGCGGCTTGTTTCGTCTGCAAGGCGAAATTAAGGTCCAAATTCCTCAGAACTGGAATGCTAGAAGGGATTTTTAGGAGCAATCAGGTTTACGGTTAGTTCATGGCAAAACTTCAGAAACTGGGCCTTCCGTTGAATGACATCTCCTTTGTTTTTATCAATAACGCGTTCAGCTTTGCGTGCGCTGATAATCATGGTCTTCGATGACAGAACCTACGTAAAGGGGAGAGTGACGAAAGTGATGAAGAACGCTCTATTAACAGCGCAGATGCGCTAAACCAGTAGGACAAAAGACCGTTGTGTGCCAAGATAGAAACAATATTCGAAGCGCTAAACTTTTTGATCACATGAGGACGAAATGATGGCCACAAGCACGCCAAATGATCTTCGGTGGTTTATATCCCCATTCCGAATGGGTATGACACTATTCAAGCATATAAATTTTTTTCGTCCGAACGAAATGGAAGGAGGAGAGAGGGGAATTGAACAATTCGGAAATTGCTTATGGCGAGAACGGAACGATGAGAAATGTTTTGCATGCAGCAAGGGAGCAGATGGGAAGGAGGTAGAGAAAATAGGAAGAATATATAAAATGTAGGAAAGGCGGTAGTAAATGAAACGTTGAAGTGAGAGCGTATGCTCGGCTTGTGGTTATCCGCATGAAAACGTTAAACCGCTACGAAAATTGCAAACGAACACATAAAATTTTCATTTTTTTTTTCATAACATGCCTTTCTTCAATTGTTTGAGACGATTGGCGCTCCGCCTGCCCCATAAATAAGCTGTGGATTGGAATGAGCATTTTGGAAGTCGCTAGCGCTGAGGTTCGCTCAGTTTTGTCCATCGCTGAGCATATTCCTAGAGATTAAACAATATGTGTGCACATCAGAGATCAAATACCGATCAACACAATCTAGCTCACCACGCCTCACTTGAAGGCGCAGTCGCATAGATCGATTTTAATTTTCTCAACCCAAAATTAGATCGTTACGCGCACTCCGTTAGCGTGCTGATTGTGCATTAACCATGTGAGTAGTCCGGTCAGTCAGCATTTCCTGATCGCGTATAAATTATTGTGGTAAATTGCCTAATGATCTACCAAAGTAAAAACTGGTTTTGTGATACGAGTGCTCTCATTCAGCATCTAATACTGAAAAGAAAGCCAGCGAACCAACGAAAAGAGATGAAGGCAGAGGACGGCTACTTGATGAGACAGACCAAGATCTTGATCGATTGCTGAGCATGTTCGACGCACAGGTGAGTAATGCGATTTTAGATGAATTCGTATTCCTTAGATTTAGCCCCTTTTGAGTTTGATATTTTCCTCACTCTTTTTTCTCTGAATCCGTAGAACAAATCAATTGAAGCATCTTTACTGGTCCTCCATTGTCGTTTGCATGCGTCGGTATAACTCATTTTGAGTGCTGGACGTAATACGACAAATAGTGGTGTTCTGATGGAACGTATGAACATAATGAAAACAGCGTTTGGCATGAATTGATTGGCATTTGGACGATTCGGTAGCGCAAAGTTTAAGGTGGCGCACTGACGGGTAGATCATGAAGAGCGCCATGAAGGTAACCATTGTTTTGAATTAATCATCTAGTTGCCGCAAAGCGCCTACAAAAGAGTGCCGAATGTGCACACCGTCTGACTCATACTCGGAGCGTAACCTGAAAAACGCTCTCAGGCTCACGACGAAAAAAACCTGCATTTGGCGGTATTCCACAACCATAAAACTTCGCCATCACTCGCCTGTAAAATGGATTCTATTTGGTCAGTATGATACCGATTTCTACGGAACAGTGGGAGCTCCAAATTTATGCATATTTCCTATATACAGTGTTGTGATGAAGTGATGTTGAAGATGTGTGCGAATGCACGTCGTTTCCTAACACGCTCTCCGCTTGTGGATAATAGTTTCTCGAAAATTCGATGATTGTTTGCAATTACCTACGAATTGACAATGTATTTGGCTGAATGGTGAGAAACAATTAGTCATAGCATAGATGTGCCGTTCGGCTGCAAAGGTTACCAATATTGCATTGCATTATTCTTCTAAAGCGCACGCGTGGGGGCTAAAATCAGGAATCAACTCCTGCGAAATGAAAAGCATGAGATTAATTGGAAAGAACCTTCAGCGAAAGAAGTCAGAAAGTGAGCGATTGTGAGTGAAGTAAGTTCCTTCCGTTGAAATGAGCGTGCAAATTCACAGAGGAAAATGCTGCTCCCATTTTACGCTATATTCCTCTCGCGCATTCCAGCTGTATTCTATGAGAACTCAGACGAACCAATCAAATGATCGAATCCCATCTCATAATTTGTGCACTACCGAGCAGGAAAGTCACTCCTGAAATAAATGGCTAAGTGCAGCTTTACAATTTAGGACAGCATCGCTTCGTACAGTAGCCTGTATGCGAGGTAATCACAAAGAGCTGCTGATAATAGGGAAAGTGCCAACCTACGCTTAAAATGTGGGATGCAAGTTACGTATGCATGTGATAGCAGAGACAGGCACAAGAGAGAGCAGTGTGGTGCTGAAGAGTGTAGCTCTTTTGGAGGAGCCATTCGTTTTCGAGAGCAACCAATAGAATCACACAATGCAACGCGTTGTTCTGTTGTGGTACAATTCAGCTTGCAATGTGCTATGCGGCGTTCCTTCCCCATGCTGCACTGTCTGCTGCTGTTGAAACTATGAGACTATGCTCCTCAATGCGAATGCCCCATCACTTCTTACCTCTTTCTACCTCACCCTCCTTGAAGTTTTCATAGTGGAACAAAGCATGCAAAATTTATAAAGGAAATCTAAACTGAGTCATTTTCGTGACTTTCCTTTTCAAAGCTTTTCCTTCAGCCAAGTTAAATAGCGTGCGACATTAAAATGTCCACGAAAAATGTGATTGCGCAAAAAAGACGGGCACCTTTTCTCCAGTTACGGTCGCAACGTTTTCGATCTAGTCTGAGCGCTGATTTGAATGAGAGCTGCTGTACATATTTTCGTTGATATACGTTAGTTTGGTGATCATGTCGTGTTCTCAGTAAGCACCATGTTCCCCGTGAATTAAGTCAGAAGAGAATCTGAAGAGAAAAAATCAGCAACAGTTCGCGCTGTTCGAGTAGCAACGTCAAGAATACATTTACATGTCCAAATAAGGTCGATTAATGATCATCAAATTTTTTTTGCTACACCGGAAACCGTAGAATGTTTTTATGACGCTAGTTGGCCACTTAGTGGCAACAGTAACTTGCGCTTAGTATTATGGCTGCTTTTGATCGGTCTGGATGTTTTCAGATGACATACCAGGTGCGATGCCCCGAAAAAAATAGCCAGATATTGAATGACTTGCGCTCGGGATAGTAAACTTTCGCATATATAAAATGACCTAGGTTTCCGAACGATAGCAAAGAGACCATGAATCGTGTATGATAATTGCAGGATGTTTAAGCATTTATTGCAGCCGAGCTATATAGTGGAAGCTGCTCTCAGCTCAATCATTTTTATTATTTTCTTTGTCGTAAATTGTAGTTGAGAGATCGGGATGAATGCAATCCGTAGTTTAACTTTACCTTTGTCCTCCGAGAAAGCTTCACGCTTAAGTGAACAGCTTCGCGATTTCCGTTTCGTTAGGCTGCAGTAAGTGTACGTACATAAAAAGCGCCTCGATTACCATACCACTAAATCATTTAGTTTATGCGAGAGTCCATGCTGAGCTCTATAAATTTATTCGAGGATCTTACTTGGAGGGAGAGCAGAAAACAGTTCACTAAATTCACCAAATCTGCGGGCGTTAGTCTTTCACCAAGAAAAACAAGAATTGTAGCTGTTAGAAAATGCAAGGGGGCGTCATATACCTATGTATACGAGATGCCTCTTTCGAAAACACTTATTCTCATGGGCGACCACTACTGTGACCATAAACATTTGGCTCATATCTTTTGTTCCTGCTTTGTTATTTGCTTCTCTGTTTTAACAACCTTCCCAATTTATGGGAATATAGACAAATGGATGGGCTGCAGTTGGCAGGTAATGTGGAATTTTCCTCAAATTAGGGCCTTCACTACTAAGGCTACAGATGCATTGAGCAAGCCCAACTTTGGGACGACACGACCGCAGTAACGATGATGATCGAGGTGGATGCTAACGATTAGGTGCAATAACAACTGCGGTTCGCCGACTAATCGGCGTCTTGTGGTAGTTGTTATTTTACACTCTGTTTGAATGGGAAGTCTGAGAGTAATACCGGCATAAAAACATCCTCATAATGTTTTATTATTTGCTGTGAATGCTTAATAGAAATTCATCGACGAACGAATACTGCGTATCATTCATAAGCACAACTTGAATGCAGGAAAGGAATTGTACTACGAAGTTTGTTGGTTTATAGTCATGGGTAGTGTATATTTGGGTGGGAGTAAAAAGCTGTTCGATTATGAGCAAATGAACAGAACCGATGTTTTCCACGCATTTGATATTTTATGCAGTTGTTTCACTGTCTTCATATCTTTCACTCTCTCTGCTAGGAAACCCGTTATTTTAGGGAGCAGCTCATTCCGATTTTCCACTCTACCAATAACTATTGTGGGATTTTTTGTTGGAGTAAGAGGCTCCGCGCTTGCAGATTTCTTACTATGGAGGAAGTATAGCTGAAGTTAGGCGGTTTAGGTCGCAACTGCACCGTGTAAACCAAGGAAGTAAAGCAGATAAGAAATAAGCCAAAGAAACGATAGGCACGAGCAGCAACTCGGAGTTAAAGGATTGCTAATTGATGAAAAGAGATTTTTGTAGGAGCGGGGATGACGTATTTTGGTGATTACTATGGGTGCGTGCACAGGTTGGCGATACGTGTATCGCTTTTAAGGCGGAAACACCTTAGGCCAGCGCTGTATTGCTGCCGGGGTTTATGCTCTTACGGCGTAAATATCACGCCATTGTCTAACGAAGGAAGTGTAATGATGGCACTCTTTGTGGTCCCATCCGACGCCGACGGACTGATGAAATGCCCTTGCGGTGTGTGGATGTGCGCTATGAGTCTAATCGTTTCCTCTAAAATTCCGGCTATTCTATATGAACTTGAAGAGGTGTCACTTATTGCTTTCCATTAGCGCAGAGCGCTCTTTATGGACGCTCTGAGTGCTGTTTTTTTTTCTTGAAACAATTTAATTACCTGCAGTGAAGCGAACTTTAAGTCTTTCGAACGCTTCAATTTCAACTGTGAACGTTTGTTCGCCTCAGACAAGAGTTTTGTGATTGAAACTGATGTAGGCAAATCGTCTTCCGCAACGTGCTGCACTTCTCTTCTCTCGTCTTGCCTCCTTTGCTAGTCGATTGCTTTTTCTGGTTATTTAGTCCACTGAAGGCCGTATTCAAACAGAGATGGAACCTCAACGAACAGTTTCAGTTGATTGATTAAAATTTCATGCAACTTGTTCATTTGCAAGTACACCATCGTCTATGGAAGTAGCACTGTTGTTGTGTTGGTGATTTGGAGACACGATACAAGCACATGAAAAATGATACCGTATTTCGACATTTCAAGATCACATCATCATTAGCGAGTAGTGCACGATGTGTTCGACAGAAATTTTATTGTTGAAAGTGAGGACTGAATAAAGGGTCCGTCATTAAGGGGATTTTTTTGTCGAGAAAGAGTTGCTAAGGAAAGTTGTAATATAATTCTCGCTCAAAATTATCTTCAAAGTTTCAATGAGACAATAGATTAATATTGAAATGAGTGGTGCACGGAACTTGGTTCTTTGTTTGCCGACGAGCTCAGGGATCACTGATTCTTTCCTTCGAAACGATTACAAACTGCAGATGTCGGATATCGTTACACAAAATCGTTTTACGTTAAAGGACATTTTTTGGCGCACAATGGATCATGTACCTTCTTCGATAACACGGTTCAGTGTCTTGTCTAGTAGCGTAGCTTTGCTGCTTTTTGTCTTTCATAGTACTCATTCTAAAGTTGTTGCACTGTATCTCGGCATTTGTTTTCTGTTCCTGAGAGTGATTTGCCCATGACTTCATCGGAAATATTTTTCGTTGGGCGATTGAAGTCTCCATTCAACATTGCCAGGACTTGGCGAGATCAATTCATCATTATTGGTCGTTGCACCCCGCAAAGTAAGCAGGCCATATTTGCCATCCCATCCAGTCATCTTTTCTTGAAACTATTCCTAGAGGAATTTAGCCATCTACATTTCTGGTACTTTCTTTAGAAAGCGACAGAATTGACTGAAGAACTGATTACGAGGAAGTATTTGATAGAAATGACACCGCTTTATGAGTCGCGGCAAAAGCTCTATCGCATTTTTTTTTCCATTTTGCCACTTCGTTTTTCTATTCCACAGTGGACGGTTTGGCTACTTCAAGGGGCACATTCTCACTCACACTTTTCGTAGGCCCCCAGTGGAATCAGAAATCTCTCTAAGCTCTCTACATTGTTTTCGAGCATAAGATCGCAAGAACTTTTGTCACACCCTGTTGCTGTCGTCAGAAACAGGCTGATAATTGTGCGCTACTGAATGGGCATGCGTGACATATACATATGGAACATAATAAGAAGTGTGCAGACTAATATGCTGGCACTAATGTTCCTATTCTCGTGAATCACTGTTGTTTTACTTCAGACAAGATTAGGCTCCTCACGGTAGAATTGACGAAGAATTTGCTAAAAAAATTTTACAAATAACTTTTCCTCTGTTTAGAGGAGGTCTCGGCCACCTTAAGGGGAAGGACCATCACACGCTCTAGCTGACGTTTCTAGCTAGCCTTGAGCTCGCGCTCGTCAGAGTTGTTTGTGTTCCGTTTTATGTCGGAATATTTCAAGTTGAATGAAAAGAAGTACTAAGTTTGTGCATTGAGCACTTTTGCTGGTCAAATATGCACTCATTTCCATGGAGATTGGAAATCACAATCGGTTACATTGTAGTGCTGCTGTGGCTGAAGCTAGTGCGCATCAAAATTTGATTTCAACTGCAGCAATGTATTATTCCGTTCTGGTACCATATGAGACGTTGGAACAGATAACATTAAAAAAAAACATATCAAGCCCTTCGGGAACATGCTAAAGGCATTTACAAAAGTGTGCACACGAACCAAGCTCCACTCGCGTGGTGCGCTGCCTTAACGCTACCATGAAACTATTCGACTGTCGGTGAATTGCACCCGTATTTTAGAATGCGATTTTAGAATAAGTACATGATGGAAGTTCTTTGTTTCGAAAATTTTTGGAAAATGCAACTTGGCGATACATGCGATGATTTATGTTGCAAATATATATGGGTTTTATTTTTAACGTGTTCGCATCGAACAGGAGTGCCAACCATCCGTAGCAGGCACTATGGATCAGAAGAGTATGCCGATACTGAAATCGGAGGCCATATCACCGCAGTCGCAACCTTCAACCAGTCATCCCTCACCAGCGTATCGAGATTTCTTTTTGCCTGGCGCAACACCAGCCTATCAACACCCGATGCACGGATTCTTTACCGGGTAACTACTTCAGCTTATATTCCTCACGATCTTATCAATTCATATTCCAATTACATGCATGTATGGTCCTACATTCAGAACATCTTTGAATTTGCTGTCACATTTCAGCTTCTAGAAAGTCGTTGTAAAGCGCTTAAAACATGCATGACATCTGTGAAATTACAATAAAACTTAAAAGCTACAATACCTACATCCCATCATCCTATATGCTCTGCCGATCAGTGAAAAAAAAACCTTGTTTCAAAGTTCCAGAAAGCACTTGCATCAACAAACTGTTAATTAGAACGGAGAGTTTGCTTTAGTAAAACTTTTGTTCACTGCGCACTTCATTATTAAGAGACACAATCTTCTCGCAAAAAGGTTGCCTTTGGCGTTTTTTTCAACAGCAATAGATTCATGTGGTCAGCCGTCCATAATGACCCCTTCGTTCAATTTTTTTTCGGGTGCCGCTTTTTTCATTTTATCGTGCTCTGTTTGTTGACTATCATGTAGCGTTGCATATGAAAGGAAGAGGTTATAACCTTAAGCATATGCGAGAAGAACTCACCAAGACCATATGTGGGGCGACCTGTCAAGAGCTTAACGTATAGTACATTCGATTTCTAGCATTACTGTATGCACTGAAGAAATGGTCGAAGTACTTAGGTAAAAACTTCAGTTAGACATTTTTCGAATCCCTAGCAAAAAGAATCGAACAGTCAAGAATGACTTCGAACTTCCTGGTTTTATGGGAAGCTCCTGCCCGCAATATATCTGGGATATAGTGGAGACGAAAAAAATGCGCAGGCATAAACATTAAATTTCTGTTATAAAATCAAGAGTTTGTGTCATGTAAAGAGTTTGTCGAATTCCGATGTCAGCCGTCCCTGAAACTATTCGGCAATGTGAAAACGTTCGTCTTTAAGCACTCAGAAAGCATTTATTACTTCTGATGAGTGTCTTTATTCGCTCATGTGATTTTCACATCGAATTTTTCGCCCACTAGGCGATCATTTGAGTTGAAATAACTTCAGTGCATTGTTTGACATGATCGTCAAACAATATAAGCTTCATTTTCACCTCTTCCAATATATCGTTTGAAGCGTTCCATAGAACAAATTTCAACTACACCATAGGCTGTAGCTGTACATCATAAGTAAACTTGTTTTTTTTTCGTTCTTTGCTGCCGCGCATTAAAAAGAAACCTGAGCATTACAGTAGACCATTTTTTTTCATAAGGCTAAGATTTGCTATCGAGATGCATTTTTACTTTGGAATAGTAATACTGTTTCAGTGTCATTCACCTTTCAAGGGCAGAGATTTGAGATCTCACTGAATTCATTTTTCCTGTCACCGTCTTTAATTGCTGCCGCAAATTTAATTAACGATTTGAGTGAGGGCTTGTCTGGATGTTTTTCTGGAAGAAACATCGATTTTTTCAAGTTTATTTCTTCTCATCCCTTATAACACGCCCTTTATAATGTAACGATGCAACAATGCAGTTTTCACAACGATGTTAAAGCAAGGTTGCTTCAGCAGCATTGCTTAATCAAACTCAATTTCAACTTTAGAAAAATTTTCTCAACTTTTCATAGAAAAAAATGATAGGAAAATTTTGTTTACTCTAATTGATTTCTTTACAGAAGCTTTGAAATTTGGTGCTTATGAACTGTGGCTCGTTAACAGCGCTAGAATTCGGTAATATAGGATTTTATAACTGCACAAAGAATTTATCTGGAACGAAGCCTTCTGAATGCGCACTTCTCCGCCGTAGCTTGCTCGATCGTAAGCTGCAATGGCCGTATCCGTGTGTTTCATTACCATATAGACAAGCAATTCTCTCTCATCGAGAATTGAAGTCTGAACGAATCGACGCTATAATTTGTGCGTGTAGCAAGGGGTGCAAGGGTAGCAGTAGGAGGTGCAACTATTATAGCTTATTGGTAAACAACAGTTACTAAGCTCTTAAAGTCATTTAGCGAATCACCATCAAGTAGAATTAGTACAAAAAAACGTACGTTCAAGCAGCCTGTTGTTGGCGGACGATCGCGGTCTTTAGCAAACGAAATTATCCATTAAAAAAACGAAACAAAAAAACAGAAACAGAAATGAAGAGGATTGAGTGTTGTGCAAGTAGCAGATGTGAGATCTACGTGCTTTCCGCGCACCGAAATGTACAGGTTAACATTGAAAAGAAGAAAAGTAAGGAAGAATATTTTTATAAACGGACGTTTACAAGGAGGCAAAAGAAGATCTGCTGCATTTACACAACTTCTAGTGGCTTTCATTTCAAAGAGCAACGTCTGTGTGTCACAGCAACACTCCAGTCACACATTAGTCTTGCAACTGGGATTGCGGTTGCGTTTGGAGTACGGTAGCCCCTGCACTGCAGCAGGCAACAAATGATGACTCAGTGGATGAGGAGGCAGGCACATCGTCCGCCCTATGCAATGAACGATTATGAATTTGAAAGAGGAGGTCTCTGTGTCTCTATCGTCGCCTCTCTCTTTCTCCCCGTACGGAGGGGGACTAACGAGAGAGAAAAAGAAATACGGGAGATAGCAACGATTGGGAATCTTTCTCACGAAATTAGCAACTCGTTGCGATCGCTTTGCTGCACAACTGTTGCGGGTGAATCGAAAGTTTTTCCAATGTGTGTGGGCGAGCTGTTCCTGACATTGCCCATTTGTCGACTTTTTTTCGATGCTCCACCTTCTTACTGGACATCTACCGTTCCAACAGCACTCCTGCAAACGGATCCGCAGCCTGCGCTGTGGTCGCATTAACGACTGTCATCTTTACCGACTAAGACGACTTTCACTAAGGACCTTTTGGGAAACCGTTCGTTTCTATTTCATTCACGACAGTTCGGTCAACAGACATGTCGAAGTGTTGGTTGAGATAACCTTCCATGATCTCAGTATGAAGGCTAGCCTCTTCTGAGATTATAAGTGAAGGTTGTCGTAAGCTGAATAGGTGCTGTACCAGCATTATCCCTAATAGGTAAAACCGTCCGCTTTTGCAAGTTGATTATATTCCTTACCTATATGCGTTGATTATTTCAATCAGCACTAAATTCCGCTCACTAGTGAGCTGAAAATAGATGCTATTGATGAAATCTACTGAAAAACATCTACTAGTTAGTGCGATTTTGCTGACAGCCTTGTCTGAACGGATGGAAGGATTCGGAAAAATTGAACTCCATAACAGTTTAATCGATGATCATATGTAGCACGCACATATATGGCTTTCTCATATTTCAACACAGTCTAAGGACTGCTAAGGAGTAGATGGCACGAACCCAATGAAAAAACGAGAGGCAAACAGGATTATTTTAATTTTGTGCTCAAACTTTTTAAAGGTTTTTCTATCCTCCATTGGATAAGGAAAACTAAAATACTTTTTGACCGATTTATTATATCATTGTGTCTGCTCTTCTTAAGGTACTTTAGGAACTTACGAAGCGATCTCTTCGACTGGAATTCATTTTTCAGTGTCACCGCTAAGACTTCATTTTCCAACTGAATTCTGCATTTATTTTCAACGTCCATCTCTCGAACGATGTTTTTTCAAGTGATCACCTTAGACTCATGTCGTCTGAAAATTCGTCGTAATTATTCTGTTCAGCTGAAATCTAGCAAAATCATGAAAATAAAAAGAGCTAGGTAGGAGGGATTTCATGTAAAGGTTTGGAAGATATTTAAAAAATTACGCACTGAGAATACAGCAGAACATTTAAAAGCTGTAGCTATGAACCATATGAAACCGACGATCCTCAGCTTTACGAGAACAGAACTGCTTGTGAGAACATCATATCTTTCCAAGGGATGCTTTTGTAAAAAGACTGCGCAGAAGTTCAGTTTTCTTTCCTTTCTAGTCTTCGAGAACAGGATGTGTTCAACCCTTAAAAGCCTTTCTGTTTGGCATTTCAACGCTTCTATGAGGAACTTTTATTCAGCCGATAGATTTCGATGAGAAAAAAAGTGCAACAAGGAAGCAGGCATCTTTCCAAAGATTGTGCATTAGAAAAATGTTAGAAAAGTTAATCGAGTTCATTGGCGCATTTCAACGGCCTTCAGCAGATCTGTGAACGGAAAACACTTCGTAATTGAGGAAAAAGCTTTCGCACAACAGCTTTCGCACTACTTTTTCTCACCACTTTTACCATTTAAAAACGACTAAATCTTCGAAGTGAAAGGCGCTTTTCCAATGTCGTTCAAAACTCGTTAATGAAGAAAGTTTTCATTCACGATTTTCTTTGCTGCAACGCTACTTGTAGATGAGTGAAATATTCGCCATTGTTTCAGGTTCGATTTTCCCCGTGCATCTTTCGGTGGCCAGCATTCGGAGCTAATGCCTCCCCCATTTACAGCTCAAAACTTTCCTGCCCCATCGTTTATCGACGTTCCACACTCGCACCCACCACCCGCTCATCAGAACACGGGTATGTATAGCTAAACACTTGATTTTAGCATGCATAATGCCGTACTATCTTTTAATTCACTCACGCTGAGTGAATTAGGCAAAAAGCTTTAAGGAAAAAAAAGAAAAAGGGAAAAAAGGAAAAATTAAGGAAAAAAGTGGAAAAGGGAAGAAAAGGGAAAAATTAAGGAAAAAACCGATCTCTAGATATGCGAACATACAGCTAGGACCTGGTAGTAACCATGTGACAAGCAAACTTAGCTACATTGATCAAAAGTTTCCACGTCGTTCGGAGCTTGAATGGGTAATTAATATTTAGTGCGGCCAGGCCGTTAGTAAAAAGTGAAAATGCAAGGCAAAAGCGAGCCTGTATTCGTGGAAGGAATCGATTTGTCATAAGGTGTCAAGAGGTGGATTCTAATGGAAGTAGCAGGGGAAATGAACAGCTGCAATGGCTAGAAATGTAGCTGAACGCTGTGGATGTCTCAGAGTTGGTTGTCAAATCCGGTTGTTGTCGTCCTAGCTGTGCACAACACATGTCAGTATGCGAATGAATAGCAAGTTCAGCATATCTACCGAGGGGCTGTTGAGGTTCGCGTTTTTTTTTAAAGGAACGAAATTCTGCTTTCGTAGATGTTTGTATAGCGGAAGGGATTGCGATAGGAAGGACAATTCCTGATATGCGATAATGATTAAATTTTTTCTTCGAAAAATAGGAAGCTAGTTTCAATATCCGCTGAGAGCTTGCATTAAAGTAGATAATGTCTTATAAAACTCTGGATTATTTTATTCAGCAGCTTTTTGAAGAGTAAATCAGCGAAGTACGTTGGAGCTCATGGTATCATGCCATCGAACTGCCTACATATTGCGGAAGTAAACCACTTTGATTAGATAACTCAAGGGATCGCTTACTGATAGTTTGTTGTCATCCATTCGGGTTGTCCGCCTTGCTGAAATCATTGCGAAACCAAACAGATTCATGGTTTATCTTTAGATTCATGGTTTATCTTTTTCTGTTTCTTGGTACCTTGGAAAACTCGTAAGCTCTGAACCAATTTCCATATCGATTGTGTTCTCAGTGCAGAGAGTACCGAGAGCTATGCGAAGAGAAATTTTGCAAAAGTTACCAAAACGCGGCGTTACAGAAGAGTGCAGCATCAAGTTTTTCACAATCCCATTGGTAACACACACAAATATATAACACACACAAAATATATATATATATATAATCGTGTTGTGATTGAGGGTACATCAAAATTGCTGCCAATTTTCCAACTTCAACAATCAAAAATTTCTTTTGCCTAAAAAGAACCTAGTTCGTTTCCGTGTGCAGATCAATGTATATCAAGAATACTAATCGACCGCTCACTGCTTGCCCACATCGTCCTAGTTGCGTTGATGTTGTCTAGAGCAAACAGTAATCAGGTGGCATCGTAAAGCAGCACACTGCTTAGAGGGAGAAAATCATATGCACCGATCAACGTCTCTTTGATTGATCACACAGATGACGAACGGCGGAGCGAGCTGCTCCTCTTTTTTATGGAAGCATAACAATAGCGCTCTGCTATAAGCCGTGCTTCCTGTGTCTTCCCGCACCCATTTGCTCCTATTTCATTTACGATCCTCCTTGCATCATTTTTTTTTTTTGGGGGGGGTTTCTTTGCAATAATTAGTACTGTTCATACATCCCTACGAGGTTTTTTCGACTGAAGAATGGGCCAATTAGAACGGTATGACAGGACCTTATTCGTGTACTGCTTGCGCCAGGTGTGGATTGTTATGTCAGGACTCACCTGAGGTGCAGCACATTCGTTGTTCCTTTTTTTTTTTGCTCAGTTCTGCCTAGTGGCTTTGAGAAGAAATCTTTTCACGACTGCAATTTAAGGATGGTTTTTGCTGCCCACCGCATTCCTGCAAGTAGCTGTCAACGCTTCCTCCTTCCTACCATGACGATTCAGCTTTGAAGTTTCAGCGCAACAGGGAAGTAGCAAAAACATGAGATAAGACTGCTTCACATTTTTTCCGCCACAAATTCCTTGAAGAACATCTTAGAACATGAGGAACTTCGTTCGCATTCATGTTCATAGAAGCGGGTTTCAGAAAGCATTTCCCTTGACTCCCTTTCCCATTAGCTATGCAAACAGCTGAACGGTTCGTTGACTGTGGCTTGCAAAACGTTTTTTTAAAAACCATACTGGAAACAGAAAGGCATTTGGCTACGAAAAACGAAAATGTCAGTTATGCAAGCTCCTTTATTGAAATTTTGTTTTCCTCTGCTTCCCCAGCGGCTACAGTATGAACTGAGGGTAGCATTTGCTCATTTGCCGGCAATCACTTTCCATTCGATCGAAAATCGATAATTTCTTCTCGCATCTTCATTCGAATGTTGTCCCCACATATTTTGTGATGAACGCACGGCTTCGAAAATTGCGACAATTCCTTTGCATCTAACGACACTTTCTCCACGTTTGAAAACCCAAACGTCTAAGGACGGCAGAATCTTCTCATATGAATGGGTCTAAGACAGCACCACCACAATGTCCTCAGAAAAATTGTTGCGCGACCGTTTCAAGTCAAGCGTCCTCTCATACGTGAAAGTGATAAAGGGAGAAGCGGTGATGAACAAGCTGGATAGTGACAAGTGTTTTGATTGCATGAAATGGAGTCTACTGAAGCAGGGCCAAGAATGAAACAAAAATGATTTTTGACGGAGTGGTGTGTTCAAAGAGGAGCCTGATTTGAGAGCTAGTGGGAGTGGGCAAACTTAAACTCATTCGAACTCCCATCTACCGAAGCGAGTGTTGACAGTATCGAGTGGAAATGAGTTCAGTAGTTAACAAATATTTGGAACGATTGCACATTGTTTTAAATGAACGCCATCCTCTCCCATTCGTGGTTTCGACGCTTCTGATACTGTTAGGACATCAAACTATTCGACATGCGCATATCCTTCTTGGTTAGAGTATAACTACCACCATATCGCATAGACTAAAGTCCATCAATCATTACGCCGTAGTCCAAGAAAAAATTTGAATGTGACCGAATGTCGATATCTTTATTTAAACTTTGCGAGCCGGGCAAGAGAAGGGAGGAGAGGGCGGGTAGGGAGGAGGAGAGGAGGGAAAAAGGACGCATACAGCTCTCTACTCGAACAAATGGCATGTTGTCAGCTATCCAGCGGATCGATCTATCGTTTGTTCTTGCCTTACAATTTGAGTTGTGTAATTTTCCATAAAGTTCTTTCATTATGACAGTTACTTTTCGATTATTCATTCCCTTTGTTTGCAAAAGTAAACAGGTTCAATTCTTTCGAGCATTTCTATATTACGATTTGGTTATCCCCTTTAGCACTCGACTTTCCGCTGGCAGCTAGCGCTCGATAAATTATTTTGAAAGTATAACTTATTTTGAGCTTTATAGAACTCATGTACACACACTTCCAGGTCAAGCGGCACCTCCATTCCAATTTTCGTATGGCGCCTTGGCTCAGGGTGTAGTATCGGAAAGCAGAAGAGGCAGCCAAGGGACGATCAGGCTAGTCATTCCTTTGCATCTGATGCTTATGGTGGTAATAAAACAGTAGGAATACATGATTTAAGTAATGAGTATCGAACGACTAAGTGTTACTTTCAAACCTGCTATAGCGACTGAAAACGTTCAGTGCCTCAGTTTTCCGCATCCAGCCACCCGACATGAGCAGAAGTGTATCCACGTTAACAACTACTTTAACATTTTGCCCCTCATCTAACAATCATACTCTTATCGAGAACTGGTAGTCAACGAAGGCCATACCAAACCCACACACACACACACACACTCATGCACACACAAACAAATTCTCTGCCTCCTCTTTCATCTTGTTTGAAAAATATTCGCGTAATTGCCGTGCTTATCCACCCTCAGGAAAAGCAGTAATGGACAAACAATAAAATATCACTTACGCATTTGAGACAGAATACGTCAGCATGCTTGAATGACTAACAAATGTTTCAATAATGTTGACTGGCATTTGAAAGAGAAGTGTAAAAGATTAACAAGATATTTATTTAATTCATTTTCACATTAAATCGTCCTTCTTATCGAAAATACCTTTCCGTTGTCAGCTCAACAGTCAGTGAGTGGCATTTAGCAGCACTTCAAGTCGAGGCATAGTGAAGCATTTTAATTTAAACGGTTCGAAAACTGACGAATTTGGTAACCAACAGTGCCACAGCCATATCCGGCCGAACTTGTGCTTGAGCGACCACCAAATCGACCTCACCTTAAACCGGTACCACATTTGCAAGTCAATGAAATCAAAAATGGAGGCGAGTAGCTAGGCTTTCATTTTCAATTCTTTCGATCTATTTTACTCGCGCAACACACTTTGAAAATTGATTCAGTCAGCGGTTGTGTAAGTACAGCTTAGTAGATGTCTCTCGGACAACGATGAAGGCGTACTCATGAGGCTATCGAACGCACGGGTACGGTTGTATTGTTTTCGAAAGTCCCGGTCATAGTTCTTTAGGGGAATTCTGGAACATTCATAGTGCATAGATGCAGAGGTAACTTCACCTTAAACAAGTTTGCAAAATCTAGATGCAGAAATGTGACTACTTCTAAGGCTGGAAAAGTCTGGAATTATTGATGAGAATGTGATTGTTGAACTGAAACAAAGAAATTAAGCGTAAGGGAGCAACTTCCAAATTCACTCATTTTCAGCTCTGGTTCTACAACACCGTCGCCATTGAATCAGCCGACGTCACCCTCTTTTGGCGCCCCAGCGAATCTTGTCCGATTCAGGTACTCTCTTCACAACAAACAAGCTCTCCGCTTATGTCACACTGAAACCGGCACCAACAATGACTGAATTCAGTTGGAATGAAATGCGGTTTATATATACTCCTAACAAAGTCCATTTTTAATTCTTTTACAGCATGTTCAGTGAACCTGTTGGAGGCAGTTCATCAGGGCTGCAAGCAACCGCATCGTCTGAGACGTTCGGAGAGGACAAACTATGTGCAGTTTGCTCTGATCGGGCTGTTTGCCAACACTATGGAGCAAGGACTTGCGAAGGCTGCAAGGGCTTCTTCAAGGTAACCATTTCGTTTTCCTGTAATTTCTGGGTGGAATACGTCATGGTATTATTCCTGGAAAACGATAATAAACTGCCTCTTTAGCAGTGCCGTCAAATTGTGATAAGGCCAACAAAAATGAAAGCCAAAATGGCAGAACACTGTCTTTTGCTCAGCACTTTTCAATATGAAACAGAAGTACTCTTCACGAATTTTGGCAACCTAAAGGAATTTTCTTCATGCATTTTCTACTGAGAGCCATTTGGATATCACCTGACATATGGTATACCGACATCTAGAACCAAATATTTCGTGTTTCCTTAATTTCATCATGCATAAGAAAATGTAAGTCAGAGGCTTTCCTGGGATAGTCAGAATGCCATTTGCAACCTTGTTGTTCGATGGAATTTTTTCCGGAACTCATGTGCCAAACTGCGAAGAATTCGCATACAAAACTTTTATCGTGGTTCCGCAAGCTATGTAGACTATTTTAGAAATTTTCTATAGGTATTTGTTTTTATGACAGCGCTTACTCTTTAAATTTTCCCTTTAAGCATTCTTAGAAAACCGCCAGAGAATAAGGCGATAACTTCAACGAGCAGCAGTGGGATAGTCGATGATGTTATTAACATAAATCGCGAAGGGTACTTCCCGTGAGCGAACAAAAACAATCTATGTTCAAACGTACAGTTTTCAATACACGGGAACGATGAAATATTGTCGCTTACCGAGTGAAGCTAAGAGTTTCACATCGATATTAACCGCACCATTGCCGAACAGAAAAGGCAAAAAACAGAATGAAGAGGAGGAATCGGTTCCGACAGATGAGTGGGAGGTCAGTCGAGTCGGGGAAAAATAAGGAAAATTTCATCAATAACTTTGCAACTTCCCTCGCAATATATTGGTTTTTTAGGAATTTTGTCCTCGCAAAATTTTGAAAAGACGAGCATATCTGCCAGTAGGCAGAGGTGGAGGGCAAGGGTTGTCAAAATCTCAGACGTTTCCCTTTCGCACATTACTTGCTGTTTGCCAACACTATGGAGCAAGGACTTGCGAAGGCTGCAAGGGCTTCTTCAAGGTAACCATTTCGTTTTCCTGTAATTTCTGGGTGGAATACGTCATGGTATTATTCCTGGAAAACGATAATAAACTGCCTCTTTAGCAGTGCCGTCAAATTGTGATAAGGCCAACAAAAATGAAAGCCAAAATGGCAGAACACTGTCTTTTGCTCAGCACTTTTCAATATGAAACAGAAGTACTCTTCACGAATTTTGGCAACCTAAAGGAATTTTCTTCATGCATTTTCTACTGAGAGCCATTTGGATATCACCTGACATATGGTATACCGACATCTAGAACCAAATATTTCGTGTTTCCTTAATTTCATCATGCATAAGAAAATGTAAGTCAGAGGCTTTCCTGGGATAGTCAGAATGCCATTTGCAACCTTGTTGTTCGATGGAATTTTTTCCGGAACTCATGTGCCAAACTGCGAAGAATTCGCATACAAAACTTTTATCGTGGTTCCGCAAGCTATGTAGACTATTTTAGAAATTTTCTATAGGTATTTGTTTTTATGACAGCGCTTACTCTTTAAATTTTCCCTTTAAGCATTCTTAGAAAACCGCCAGAGAATAAGGCGATAACTTCAACGAGCAGCAGTGGGATAGTCGATGATGTTATTAACATAAATCGCGAAGGGTACTTCCCGTGAGCGAACAAAAACAATCTATGTTCAAACGTACAGTTTTCAATACACGGGAACGATGAAATATTGTCGCTTACCGAGTGAAGCTAAGAGTTTCACATCGATATTAACCGCACCATTGCCGAACAGAAAAGGCAAAAAACAGAATGAAGAGGAGGAATCGGTTCCGACAGATGAGTGGGAGGTCAGTCGAGTCGGGGAAAAATAAGGAAAATTTCATCAATAACTTTGCAACTTCCCTCGCAATATATTGGTATTTTTTAGAAATTTTGTCCTCGCAAAATTTTGAAAAGACGAGCATATCTGCCAGTAGGCAGAGGTGGAGGGCAAGGGTTGTCAAAATCTCAGACGTTTCCCTTTCGGCACATCACTTTTGCAGCCCAAGGAAATTAGTCACGTTTTCGATCGTATTCGCTCCCAGATCGAGTTTTCCCAAGTGTCTCTTAATCGCTAGATTCTTTAGGAATTGCAATGTTTTAGCGAACCGTACAAAAAAAGGCGCAATACGTGTGCACCGGCAATAAGAACTGTACGATCGACAAGAGATTTCGCAGCAGATGTCAGTACTGCAGGTTCCAGAAGTGTATAGCCGTTGGTATGGTCAAAGAAGGTCAGCTCTTCCCTATTCCTAATAATTATCCATGCTGACGAAGCAAAAAGTTTTAAGAACTTGCATGAATGGATACTTAGTGATTGTAAACAACGGCCAAAATTGCACGCCTAAAAAGAATATAGGAAGTCGACGTTGCCTTAATCGGTACGCGGTTATTTATGCAAGAGCAATTCCAGATGGACTCACAGCTGTAGAAAACTGGAAGCGAATTCTACCTCTTGCGATTTTATCATCGAAATTTCTTGGACATTCATCGTTTCGTTGTCGCATTCTTTACCATATTTCCGTTCCTTTGGCACAGGAAACCATGAGTTTTGGACGGCACACACGTTTAAGTATTTTTGCGATACCGATTTACGAAGGCAGTCGGTGTATGTGACACTGGCTATCTTAAACGCTCTGACTTACGCATGCGCACAACCATTTACGAACCATACGCAAAAAATGTGCATCGTTATTCGTTTTGCCTTGAAGTTGTGCCCAGATTGGACGAGGGGTTTTCAAACTCGTAGAAAGTTTGAAAAGTGGACCCTCAATGAAAATAATCAGAACCTATTTAACCAGTGTGTACCGAATGATAATTTAGACGCAGTACTTCAGCCATCTAAGAACGATTTCGAAACCAAAAAAGTATATAGTAATATTATTCACCGTTAAGAATAATTTAGCTCATATTTTCTGAACTGGCACCATTCTCCTTATGCCATGGGAGTGTGTGTATCATTTGCCACGTGTTTCAGTGGTGAGATACGGCAGCCTATCGGGTCGACGGGGTCGGTTGCCTTCGAAAACGAAACTAGTTCATTCTGATGATCCACCAAGTCCACCATTGCCATTGCTAACGCTGATCAATAAGGCCTACAGCGACTCTAAAACGGTGACAGAAGGCTTCACAACATTTGTAAGTAATCATGCTCGTTTGCAAAGTTTTCTCTTTTTTTTGAGGGACAACATCTGTTCTATTCGCTATATTGCACTGTACATCCATCCAGTCTGCTACTGTAGTCTGGTCGTTCGACAAATCCGTTTATCATCCGGCCAAAAAATGATCTATTCGAACTATTCATCAATTGCTGACTCATGTGTGCCTTTCTATCGTTATCGATTACGAAATTCTTGAGACCTAGTGAGAGTAGAAAGTCATATGCAACAAGGCGTGAATCTATCAACATGTAACACAGCCATGATTCAAGATATTAGAAAGAAGACAGTCGTATGCAGGGGAAATATAAGTTATTGAACGTCATCAAGGGATATTTCACATAAACGCTAAGAGCCGACTGCAAAAGTATTAGAGAGCGTTGTATGCGATCAAAAAATGATTAAATAACTAAACGAATCGTAGATGCACGTGCAGCAGATCAAAGTGCAGAAGAGCACAAAGTACACTGGAATACTGTGAAATAGTTGACAGCGATTTTGTGTGTTTCTTTACCACATTCGTACTGTTTTCGAGTTTCATTCTGTGAATCCTCCACGCCATTTCATACGTACACTCGATCCTGTTCCATCACGTAACGCATAAATCGGCGTTCGCAAACGTGCATAAGAGGGACCGAGTATGTTGAGCTTTTCAAAAACGATACATCGCGTTACCCTCAACAAGAGAATAAGTTTCTATTCTACAGGAACAAATATTCTTGCATGCGGCTTTTGTTTGCAGAAATACGTCACTTATTCTTCCAACGAGCCTTCGTTCACTGATGCAACTTAAGAAACAAATAGAACGAAAAAAAGGGGTTACTGTTTTTTTTTTTTAAATTCGATCGAAAAAATGAGTTATTCGTCCCGTAAGGAACGATTAAGAGCCGTTTGTAGGGTGGTACCGTGGAACAATTGTTGATGGCGTTGGATGAAGAATTCCGCTCATTTATGCATTTCGTCGAAAAAATTCCCGGCTCATCTGAAATTTCGCAAGCCGACACTATAACTCTTATCGAACAAAACTTTTTTGCTCTACTGGCGCTGAAGCTTTGTAATAGGTTAGTCAACTTGTGTTGTAGTGCTTTTTTAGTCAGCGCTCTACAATTTCTTTTTCAGTCTTTTTTTACCAAGGCTTTTGTCAAAATGGCAGCAATACCTTGTGCCTTTGGTTTTTTGTCCATCGATCTTTCTCGACCGTTGTTATGTTGGTGCTCTGTTTCCTGCTTTTCGTATGCCGAAAATTTTGCAGGATCATTTCCTCGAATCGACTCGTTAATGCTTAGAACAATTCTTACTGAAAATTTTGCATTATATGCGCATTGCCTTCACCAGTTTCTTAGCATGTTCTCTCATCGATTATTTGTTGGACGCGCTTATGAGAGAGATCTTATTATTGGGCAACATGATAGCTGAATAAGCATTTTTTTTCTCGGCTCGGCAATCTTTTGCTTTCAGTTCGTTCAAGAACAATGAAGGCCTTGATAATTATAGCACAGAGGAAAACAACATTTGAGGATTTCCCAAAAATCCCTCAAGAAATGATTTTTTGTGAGTACTGACTGCTAGGTATACTTACGGGAGGATACTGTTGCACGGCATCTTCTTAGGCCTCGCATATAACTCAGAGCTTATAGAACTGCTAATGTATTCATGATCACTAAACATTTTTCAGTGTAGCATCAATTAGGAAAATCATTCATGCTTCCATTATTCACTGCTCAGCATTATTGCCGACTATTTTAGGTGGGGGGCCGCAATAGCTCAGTGATCGAGCCCCCGCTTCGCGTGCGGGGAGACCAGGGTTCGATTCCCGGCTGCTTCCCACCGTACCACTGACTGCCCAGCCAACGGGTGGTTAACAACAGGCTAAAACAGCCAAAGGGATGGCTGTGCTCGGCGTGCGATTGCCTCAGTAACATCGAGACATCGCACTGAAGGTCCGAGCGGTAGCGTGCTGTGCTAATGTACTATTTTAGATGGAGCGAAGGCAGTAGTAGCGTGCAGTTGGATCAGTTCGAATTGGATATCTCTATTGTTCCAGCTCCATTCAAATTGCTGTTCGCTGAAATCCATGAAGAGGCGATTCGCTTCAACCGTATAATTCAATGGGATCCTTCATCTTTTGCTGCATTGTTCGCTCTTCAATTCCTCAACCGATCCGGTTCGTATTGCGAATAGCAAAAGCACGCATAATAACGTCGCTGAAACTGGTGTTAAAAAGCAGTCGATCTACGATCTGCGCACTTCTCCTAACCAAAACATTTATGTTGAGATCACAATATTTTAGCTGCCACTGAAATATTTTAAAACAATGCGTTATTACGTGTTTATTTACTATGCATAGGCAAACTGAATTTTTTTCAGCCAAGCTTGACGAATGTGCATTTTCATGTTAATCCTCATATAGCTGCTTTCCCTTCTCGTGAATTCCTTGTTGTTTACCGAACTTTCTGCCAGTTTTCGAGATCATCTTTTCATTGATTCCTTCGCTGGCTGTCTCCCTCTCTCTCTCTTTCCCCCCCCCAAAAAAAAAAAATGATGCAAGGAGGATCGTAAATGAAATAGGAGCAAATGGGTGCGGGAAGACACAGGAAGCACGGCTTATAGCAGAGCGCTATTGTTATGCTTCCATAAAAAAGAGGAGCAGCTCGCTCCGCCGTTCGTCATCTGTGTGATCAATCAAAGAGACGTTGATCGGTGCATATGATTTTCTCCCTCTAAGCAGTGTGCTGCTTTACGATGCCACCTGATTACTGTTTGCTCTAGACAACATCAACGCAACTAGGACGATGTGGGCAAGCAGTGAGCGGTCGATTAGTATTCTTGATATACATTGATCTGCACACGGAAACGAACTAGGTTCTTTTTAGGCAAAAGAAATTTTTGATTGTTGAAGTTGGAAAATTGGCAGCAATTTTGATGTACCCTCAATCACAACACGATTATATATATATATTTTTTGTGTGTGTTATATATTTGTGTGTGTTACCAATGGGATTGTGAAAAACTTGATGCTGCACTCTTCTGTAACGCCGCGTTTTGGTAACTTTTGCAAAATTTCTCTTCGCATAGCTCTCGGTACTCTCTGCACTGAGAACACAATCGATATGGAAATTGGTTCAGAGCTTACGAGTTTTCCAAGGTACCAAGAAACAGAAAAAGATAAACCATGAATCTAAAGA
>JPKZ01003284.1:431925-445431 GCA_000803305.1 Toxocara canis | reverse complement strand
CTCTCGCCTGCCCTGTCCTGGACCCAGAAAACCCTTTGCATATTCCTGATGGTTCATAAATGGATAGATACAGACACTTATTTGCTCAAACATACTGTAAAACGTTTATGCCGAGCGCTGGCCTTCAAAATCTTTTATACTCACCGCTACCGGTACTGTCTTTCAGCCACCGTTTAGTCGAAAGGAAAATGCGGTGCGTGTATTCGCGTTTACTAGAGAAATCTTGGTTTTATCATCTAGTAAGGATGAAATAATAAAGAATACTCGAATCTGTAGCTTTTTCGCTTCTCACCGTTTGCTGTCCAGAATCGTATCTGAAAACTGAGTGGAAGCATATTTGATTGGGTAGAGGTTTGCTTCATCGATCTCTTTCGCGATTTGCGACGTTAGATAGCAAGCACCTGAAAAGTTCATTGAAAAAATCACCGTCAGATACATAAAAGAGAGAGAACTCTTCTAGAGTCTCCAACCGAACCAC
This sequence comes from Toxocara canis, assembly GCA_000803305.1. Classification (NCBI taxonomy): domain Eukaryota; kingdom Metazoa; phylum Nematoda; class Chromadorea; order Rhabditida; family Toxocaridae; genus Toxocara; species Toxocara canis. The sequence goes on along the minus strand of JPKZ01003284.1, from coordinate 444,953 downwards.
TGAGCTCCGAAGCGGCCGCCGATAGACTGAGGGGCACGATAACGAGCGCACTGAAGGATCACTGCTGCAGTGTGTCACCACCTCACACTAAAAAACTTCAGACGATCATTTCTCAGGTTGCTACAACTGCTAACAATGTTTTTATATTAATCCTATTTGACAGCCACTTGTTTGGGCGCTCTGTATATTTCTGATTAAGCCCATGTGTTGAGTGTTTTCCATGGAAACTTAGAGTGAAATTTGAAAAGGGTCATGCCACTCGCTATTGGCATTCTTCTCTCCTGAGATAGGGTAATACCTCATAAATCTGCATCCGTTCGCAGCCATTAGCTATTCAGAAACGTTCACATTTTGGAAGACCTAGAAGCAGCCGTGATCTGATTACGTTTCAGAAAAAAACTAGTGCAACGAAATGTTTGACGATCACGATATACATCTTCCCCGTCAGACGGCAGTGTGGTCAGTATGGGTCACTACTTGGAAGAAAAACCCATACTTCGCTTTTAAAAAGGATAGATCAATATATTCCATGATATTTCTATAATATGTGTACCCTCTGCAAGTTGTTTGGCGATCACTAGTGAAGGCTACATTTCAACCGATCCATATGCCGTTTAGCTGTGAAAAACCAACCCCTTCCTCACTTACTGATCAAATCTCAAATGAATCTTCCTCCTAGACGTGCTGAAAAAAACAGCCCTTTGCTCGACAGAGGCACTCCTTTCTTAAAGATGTTGTAGGGTAACACAGGTCATCATATGAGAAACATCACTCAGTAGAATTAGAGAATTATGTTCTTACTGAGACATAGTCGGAAGCTCTAGCAACCGTGTTTTTGAGAAGCTATGAACTTTATTGTTCAAACGTTTGTAACGATGAATCTTCCCTGTGGTCCCTGTAAGAAAATTTACTGAACAGTAAATGAAGTACAAGAACAGATGGTTGGAGGAGTGACATATCTATATGTCAGAAGAAACCAGCGACGGGAACACCAACATCTAATTATGAGAAGAGCGGAAGAGATGAATGGAATACTTGACAAAATGTTTTTGGAAGAGATGAATACTTGACAAAATAGCGAATTCGTGAGGAAATTTCAATGAGTGGTAATCTACACGCTGAATGTCACCATCTATTCAGTGCGTGACATTTTGTTTTCCAAAATGTTGTCGATTCTCATTTGCAAGCAAAACAACTAAAAATTCATCAACGCTCTTGCATCGAATAGCGAGACGTCTTTTGGTAGATTTTGTATATCTTGAGGGAACGATTAGTTCATAAATACACCACCATAGGGGGGAGACGAAATATATTTTGGTGATGAATTTATTCTCAGATGTATTGCACTCAAACGGATATCTTCATCGTCACAAAACTCAGAAATCAAAACTCATTTTAAAGCACGGTCATGGCAGTATGCCCTAGAGGTCCAATCACCAGTCCCCATCCATAATATCTACTTCGAATAAACCTCCAATAAGCCAGTCTAGAAATTTTGTTATCACTCACTTCCTCATGTTCTCGAACATAAAAGCAGTACATTGCTATTAGCATTATTAGGTATTAGCATTAGTATATTATTAGAATTTAGGTGGAGTGCTTTGCGAAGTTCGAGCGCTTGGGAGCCGAGGCGTTGAGTGCTTGTGCCGCAGCTGGTGTGCATCTCCCGATGCGGGCCAACGGTGTGCTTTTACGTTTAGGCCAATTAGCATCTACATCTGCCAAAATGGACTTCGGTGACTTCTCGTTCTGTCAGTAAACTCAGCGATGTGCGTGGTGGATTGACCAACAAAGTGCTGGTCGTCAAAAAAAATTAGTGGGAAACTCATGTTGAACAACCTACGAAGGCGTGACTAGAATCGTTATGCATGAACGGTGATTACAAGATCGGCTGAGGATCCCAGCACGCTAATTTGCCCTGCGACGAGAAACTGAAGGTGAATTGATTTATTGCTAACGGTCCCAAGGATTGTCGTTGGGTGAGCTCACACTCCATGATACCGATCAGCTAACCTTAAGTGATTCGGTAATTCCCACGGTTAGGAATATTAAAGCTCGATTTATCGGAACCATCTGCTTACCTCTTATATGAGCGCGTAGGCGATAAGCGAGATGGCAGTCGTGTGGACTACACATATATATATATATATAATATATATAATGTAGAGCCACATTATCCACCTTCCGACACCTCATTTTCACTCGTGGTCACCTGAGACGATGCGGCACATAATGATACCTAATGTTATATACGATGGTTGAGCCAATCCAGAGCGCATGAGCTCAATGCGCGTATCTTTCCGTCGAACTCTGTTGTAAAAAATTGGTGTTCTTTATTGAAATCTGGCTGTAGTAATGATTTTAAGAAATACGTTGTATGAACGTTCTCCAATTGTTCAAAAAAACCCACAGACCACCTACTGTGTAACTAGAGCTTCACCTATTACATTGATTTTCTGCATATTTAGGTCGCAAAGATCTTCAGCAAAGAAATTTAAGAAGTTCGGAGCGATCATGACTTGTTCTGACTTTGTTGATTTCATAACTTTTTGTATTCGATACGATAATTCAAGTATTTTCTTGTTGAGCGAATAGAAGGGAAGGTGATTATTGGACGTAACCAATTTATTCTATTCAGAAATTAGTTACCACAATCATTCGAAGTCGACCATACAATTTAAGTCTCATCGTTAGTTTATTGTGCACGTGAGCCACACAGTTCTCAGTGATCTGTCCCAGTATTTAAGCGTTGTTTTTCTGTCCTTTTAACGTTGAAATTTCTATTTCCTCTTTGTACCTAGCTGTTATACAATGAAGACTGGACCGAATGGGGTGATGCAGTGGATCGATGGCTTGATGAATCGAATTGCCACAAAGCATGAAAGCTAGCTCATCTTGATGCGCATTGTGATATTTATCATTGTTGTGCGCACAAGATCATCGATTTGTTCCTTCACAAGTTTTGTCGAAGAAGGGCGATTGATGGACAGATTACACGTTTTTTTTTTCTCGCTTTCGTGATTGATGATTTTTTTTGACCGGCAGATTATTGCACTAGGTTGTTTCTAATTTGTTTTAGAGGGTCATGTATGAATTTAATCCGACCCTGAACATCCGAAATGTAGTGATAGTCGATTTAAAAATATTCAACTCGGATGTTTAATTACTGCTTAGCAGATAGAAAGCATGCCAAGTGATTCGCATGATGTACACTCTGGTAGCTCTACCTGTAAAACAGCTTGATATCACAAAATGCTAACGAATAATAAAACGCATTCATGCTTCAACTGCTCCGACCATTCTAACAGTTCTTCTGCGCAAGGTCTGTTTCTGAGCTTAAGCAAATTTCCATTTGCAAACGCATTGCTGCAACCGTTCGTTCTTATTTATTTATGTACGTATGTATATGTGCGTATGTGTGTGTGTGTGTGTGCATGTGTGTGCTACATGCATTTTAACCGCTAAAATTGTGAGCTAGGCTGACCAGGTTGGAGTGACAGCGTAAAATATTTAGGTGCAGTTTCATGGATCACATTGCAAAGTAATTTGCTCGGACTGCTTATTGGAATTCTGGGATCCCAATAGCAAATCTATAATAGAAGTCGAGCAAGCGCTTCGGATCATATTCAAAGCTCTATCCTTTGCGAAACTGATGTGCCGGCTAGGTGAGTCGTTATCGTTCCAGTTCCCCAGTTTTTCTTAAAATTTTGTTATTTGTTTCCCTTTGACCAATTCTCACTTGCTGAGCGCTTTGTAGCGGCTTCATTTACGTATGTGTATGTATGTGTCCATCTGTCCGCCCCTCTGTTGTTCGCCTCTCCGTCTGCTGTCTGCATGGTAGTGAAGGCAGAATTACTAAATTTAACAGTTATAATACCTAGGTCCAAGGGCCAGTTCCTGCACGCTATTTCAAACCGACTTGTGGATCCTAGGGAAGATATAAGCAGTTAAAAGTGCCCAAAAAATTGCACGATTCGGCCCGTCGAGTACCATGTCTGATTATCTCATTCACATGAAAGCGAATCTTCAGCATAAGATCTGCTTGAGCCTAAGGATCAACCAAAAAATGAATTTCATTCTTAGTCATCCGCTATAAGTTATACCCACCAGGTTTGCTCACTCCGGCTTCAGTGGTTTCATAACTGAAATTACTCGGCATACAGAGAGACAAACATGCACAGACACATACAGGGACAAGCACATATAAATGATGCTGATTTGCTAAAAATGTCAATCTGCCAAGGCGTGTAAAAATTCAGCACTGGCTTCTACCGAACAAACCCGATCATTTCATGAGAAGCACAGATCAACTTCAAGTATCCCATCTGTCCTTGCCTCCACTCTGTATATTCCACTTCTAGTGCCATAGCTAACTGAAAGCGAATGACCGGTGTATTCGAGAGAGGGCGAGAGAGAAAGAAATGTATTGTGCATGGAGGACGCACGAAGCACGAGTAATTAGCATATATACTTTCATCAGTTTGCGACCAATTTATAAGGCAACTATAATTGAGCGTGATCACGATATTTTTACATAAAGGAGCGTCGAATACATAAAATACGCTTCGTCCATTCATGTTTCTCACGGATAAATTATGTTCATATGCGCTCTCTTATATGACACCCGTCATACGTTCTCGGTTTGATACGGCCTCTGGTGGTGATTAATCTCTTTCCACGTGCAACACAACTAAGCACAATTTTCTGCGCGTATCACTGCGGATCGAATCTGATGGTTTCGGTGATAACGAATATTGTTTATATGTGTCTGTGTGATGAGCACCTTCATGACCAAACTTGCCCTCAAGTGTCCACGTTCATATCTTTCTTAAATGTTCATGTGTGCTTTGCTATGTGTGTGTCCTATTCTACTTTTTGCAGAAAAAAAGTAATTGCAGTTTGCTTTGATGAAATAGAAATGTTGATCTATTGTCGCATTTCCAACACTGGTTTTATCCTGTTGTAATCATATTCCAGCATTCAATAAAGAATATAGGATAGAACATGAAGTGGCCCTAAGTTCTATTCTATATTCTTTCAGTGGATACTACGAAGTACACAATCATGCAACTTACCAGTACCTAACGAGTATTAGCCAAGCGTAACGAAAGCGCATCCTTACAACTCGAAAAGCTTAAGTAATATGTGAAATGGGTGCACTACCAAATACGGAACGAGCTGTTTGAATAGTCCGGTTGCCATTCACCGCCGGCTTCCATCTAGCAATGGTAAGAAGGTCCGCGTTTCGTATAATTCGCTTAAAAAAGGTCGCCGATGATTCCACTCCTGCTGAAGACGACCACATTTTGTGGCGCTCATTGCCTTTTTGATCTGCTCGGCATGCAGATTCAAATGGCTCATCGGATAAACAACATCTAAACAAAATTGTCACTGTCACAAACAAGAATGCATCCATCCATTACTGAACTTGCTAAGAATCGAGAACTACTAAGGAGTTACTGGGCAGAAGCTGACATAAAGTACGATAACCTTAAATCACCATGACGATAAAAAGCTGGCCAAAGACAAAAGCATAGATGAGACAGTGCCGCCCATTTCTGCACTGAACCTTTGGTTTGGAATGACGTGCTTTAATTGTGAGTATCGAGCTCGCTAGCTAAGTCACGGTCTCGGTCTTCACTGCCTTCTCCATTCCATCCCTCCACAGCTATTTAAAACATTTTCGACAAACACTAATACTAAAAACATTGATTTCAAGAAATAAACGGGAAAAACGAACAAATGTTCGAGTAAAGAACGCTGGTAAGGCGTATCGAACAGAAAATAAACAAAGAAACAAGTCGGCGGAATTCATCCCTTTCGATTGCTAATTAAAGTCGCATTTGCCATGACCTTTCTTTTGTAGAGGCCAATTTTCGTGCTTAATGTCTCCATCTAGCCATTACGCACACCACATATTTTCAAAAATTGTTGTTTCGAAGTTCATGCTGCTCTTGCTCTGTACCTGTCCTCACATTTGTTGCATCTAAATCCCTTCAGCTACATGGGCAGTGTAGCAGCTAAATTCCTCACTTTTCAAAGTTGCAAAGCCTGACAGGACACTCGCGTAATATGAGGTTTGGCAGTCTCTTGGATCAGGTCGACTGGTTCCTTGGAGTGCTAACAAAGAGGTGTGACGTGCACCTGTAGTTCAGCATACCCGGTCGTCCATACAAGTCTTCAACAAAGCGCGTGCGCATCGGTCGTTACGAAATGCAACTCAGTCCAGATGCAAAAGGCATGAAGACTTGTGGCATGCTTAAGCGCCTGCAGCTCCGTTGATATGGTAGGCAGGCATTGTTGTTGTAATCACATGATTTGGATGCCTATCAAGTTTCGAAATTCCGTGGTTTCGGTGGGTTAAAAAACGAACAGGCGGGAATGTAGAGAGACAGGGAACCAGACGAAAGGGCAAACAGATAAGCATACAGACCACGAATGGAGATGTATGTCACACGTGATACTCAACTCCGCAAACACACGAGAAATCACTACGGAATGTCGATACAGTGCGCGTTGCAAATGCACATTTATCGAAGTGGATATAACATGTCTCGACTTCGAAGTGTTGCACTTTTCGAGGAAGCGGTAGGCTACGTAAAATAGTATGTGCAAAAACCGAGTGTGCCATTCACATGTATGAAGTAAATTGTTCGCAGAGGAAGTAATTATTTGGACTGGTCAATTTCTGCACGTATGACACGGTTTGTGCTCTATTTCGATTCAACATGCTCTATGCAACAAATCGTCGATGTGTAATGGTGAGGTATGTTTGCAGCATTGATGACGTAAGCACGATGCGGTGATGCTTATTTTTAGCTTGAGTTTCACTCCGTTTGCAGCTACGGCATCAGTATTGTCGTTATTGCCACATATTTTGACAGCGGCCCTAAGACATGAATATGAATCAGCGAAGCGTGTCGTTTTATCGCTGCCACTATACCGCATCAATTTGATGCCCGATGCAGTGAGGCAGAAATCGAACGAAATCGCAAACGAAAGGTGGTCGTTTCGAACGCATTTTCAAGACTCGAAAACTGTTTTTGTGCAACCATAAACAAGTTTTGATCAGCTTTTTGCATTGAATGAATGAATGTAAAGGGGGCTGCAGCATTTACGACATACCGGGCATTAGGAGACACTGACACGATAGATATTTGTCGTCAGTTTTAATGAGTGGAAACTGCCTATTGAAAGCAAACAATGAATGGTTGAGTCGGTACATCATCTCATCAAGAAATGATGGCCGCGATCTCTGCGTCATTTATAGATATCGTTTTTTGTCTCTTTGCCTCTGTTTTTTAAATTGTCTCAACTGCAATCTGCCTTATACCCTCGTCTACCGGGCATGCGTCTGCGAAATGAGAGTATTCTTGAACGTGTCCTAAGAGTGAAACCACGGCCGCAGTAGGCTCCCTGCTGTCTGCAGTACTCAATCGTCCATTCGCGTGACGATATATTTCGAAAAAAAGAAAAACATCTTAGCGTTTTTTAAAGCTCAACAGAACGATTCAGTAACTGTAAATGAAAGGAGAGAAGAGAACATTGTAGGCGAAATTCTGTCAATGCGGTTGCGTGGACTTGATTGCGGTAGCATCAACTCGGGCTTCATACTAGCTCCAAATCGATTCGTCTATTCCAGAAGTGGTTCCATAAACACTCACAGATGCTAAAGAATTCGCCTGTGCTTTGCTGTCGGTCTTGTTGCAAAACAGATGCGGAAAAAAGAAATTTTAGCAGATAATCCGTACGGCCACTGGTTGGTAGCTTGAAAAAATATGAAGTGGCATTGATGTTGACGAACGCCAGAATCCATGAGTATCAAATTGCGTAACAACAATGGGCAGCCGCATGCCCCGTGACTATTTCCCGCTGTGCATTTTCGAACAGATGCGAAACGTCAAATAAACAGCATCCGTTACTGAGCAACTGCTCCTCTCCGGCAGCACTACTGCTTCTTAATTATTGAACTGTGACCACATGAGTTATAAAAGATTCACCTCTACATGAACTACGACAACTTTGTTGCCATTTATGGATCCATCCTGGTGAACGAAATCGCCGAAACGCAGATCCTGCCGTTGGTCTGCTATCCCAGCTTAGCGCTGAATCAAGCTTCGCAATCTGAGTGGTCAGTGCAGCTTTAAGCTTCTCTGTCTGATTCTAAGCTATCGGTTTTTGTGAATTGTGACCGATGACCGCAAGTGGGTCAGAGAGCGTTAGATTTAGTTTGCAAGGAAGAAGAAAGGTAGGCGATTCTAGTTCATGCACGCTCGTCTGATTGCTCAGTTCGGCTATGTGGATCAACTCCGATTGAACGCGGCATTTTTGTCCGAATTAGCAAACTTGCAATTCGCGAGGCTCATTTTGGCGGTGTGGCGTTGGTGCACTTGTATGGTTCGCCTGCATGTTTCTCCGTTCCGTAGTTAGAACTCGAGAACAATCTAAGCAGCAGTTATGAAATTTTGTAGGTATAACCTGCGTCTTACGTTACAAGGCACATCTGATTCCAAAACAGTTTATCACATCGGAGGAAAATATAACACCTTAAGTGGTAAAAAGCTGCATGCAATCCCAACCTTCGACTTGCATGTTGGACCGATCGGGTGGCAGGAAACCGATTTTTTTGTAGAGGATTATACAAGCGGTTGGATCATGCAAAATCTGAATATTCGTGATTTGTGAGCAATCTATATAACCAGATAATTTGAACAGTGTTTTCATTGAGGCACTTGCCATGCAAGATGAGGTCGCGCCGGCGCACTCTGTCATGCAAGCTGACTTTTGCCAATATCTTATATTTTATTGACGGATTTCTCATAGGTCTGCGTTAAAGGCCGGCCGACCGTAATACCAGCAGAAGAGGCACTCAACCTATCTCCAGGGGGAGGTTAAACGCGGTCGCGGCCACTGCTCGTCACTTTCATATAACCCATTTCGATGAGGTCGCGCCGGCGTATTCGCCGACATCACCTCACCCTAAGCCTCTTGTTAAGCCCCCGGTGATGTCGTTCACATCCAACTAGAAGTGACATAGGGCCGAGTAGACTACTTTGCAAAACACCACGAACGATGCCATATGACTGGGAGAAGGATTGGCCCATTTAACTTCGAAAGATTCGATCATCAAGGTAGCAATGAGTCCAGTTCAGAACCTTTCGAAATAATTAAATCTAAAAGCTTGTGAGTAAAATGAGGGCAGTAAGCAGGATGTGGAGGAAAGGGGGGTGAGCCTGGGGAAGAGGAGGAACTGGAGGGAGAGGGGATGGTTGGGGAGGGGATGAGGGAGAGGACTGTTGTGACATTACGATGCAGCCAGCCGCACCCGAGCTCCTCACGCTTCGGCTGGGCGCACTGAGCCCTACTACTTTCCAGCTGTCATCAACAGCTTATACTACTGGCTCATTTCTCACCACCGAAGTACACCAATGGTAAAGTGTTTACCAATTATCTGTACATGACCTGTACCGCAAGCAAATAAGCATTTTACGCACATCCTTGAGAGCAAGGGTCTGTCTTTAGCATCTTAAGCTAACATCATTGAGGTGGCTAAATCGGGACGGGCAGAACACGAGTTGAACAGATTTCATTGCTGTGGAGAAAGCACGTCTGGCTTCGAAAAGATGATTCACTTTTCCGTTGCACACCCCCTTTGTTAATCAAGTGACGCATCTTGCTTACAGCATTTTTATTCAGAAATGTCAACAACATTTGCGGACGTAACTGAATGTATAATGAGTAAATGACTGAGAATGCGGGCAAAATGAATACATGGACGACACGTGAGATTTTGCACCACTTCCCGGAAAAGCTACAACATCAAAGGAGTTAACCAAATGGGACGAGATATTGTGGAACGGGGTAAGGGACGACGTCAAAGCAGCGGAAAGAAATCATGGAAAAGATATAATGATATGGAAGCTTCCTCATTCAAAAACACTTCAGTTACAATATACCGTAATCAGAATTCGAATGAGCTATGCCAGAGCAGACAGCTAAGACAATAACCACATTAAACCAGCATAGCAACGAGGAGCATCTCCTGCAGACTGAATGGACAGGAATTCGTTGATAAAACAATTGTTTCTGATACTCGAACGAGTTTCCTTGATAGCTCCCCAATTCTGGGCGATGGAAGGGTCATTCACCTCTAAACATAAGTAGATGTGCCCATCGGGATGCCTCCATGCAGGCGAAGCACTCGGTCCTTACATCATGCACTCATCTCAAACGACCTGCCCGTGGGCTAATCACTTTTTCCTCACGTCGTACACTCATCTCACATGGCATTAATATGTACTAAACAGTATGCTTTTACGTCGCACACGCATCTCAAATGGCATTTAAGTCTTCAACAGTTTTCCTTTATGTGGCACGCTCGTCTCACATGCCATTCAGGTCTGCCAAACGGTTTGCCTTTATGCCTCGCACTCACCTCAGGTGGCATTCATATCTGCCAAACGCACTACTTATATGTCGCAAACTCATCTCAGATGGCACTCACATCTGCCAACAAGTTTGCGTTTACGACGTACAGATCTCAGAAGACATTCACGTCTGCCAGCCAGCTTGTCTTTATGTCATACACTTATTCCAGATGGCGCTCATGTCTCCTAACGACTTTATCTCTATGTTACACACTCATATATAATGACACTCAAATCAGCCAACCAGTTTGCCTTCATGTCATACACTCATCTAAGATGGCATTGATATCTGCCAGACACTTTGCCTTCATGTCGCACACTCATCTCATGTGGCACTAATGTTCGTCAAAAAGTTATGCTATATGTCATACGCTCATCTCAGACGGCATTCATGTCTGCCAAACAGTTTGTCTTTATGTCACACACTCAGTTCGGATGGCACTCATATCGGCCAAATAGTCTGCTTTATGTCAAACACTGATCTCATATGGCACTCATGTCTGTCAAACACTTTGTTTTGTGTCGCCTGGTCATCTCAAATGACACTCATATCTGCCAAGCAGTTTTCCTTTATGTCATACACTCATCTCAGATGGCGTTCACGCCTACCAAACAGTTTGCCTTTATGTTACACATTCGTTTCAGATGGCACTGATGTCTGCCAAACAGTTCGCCTTTATGTCGCATGCTCGTCTCAGATGGCATTCATGTCTGAGTTTGCTTTTATTTCGCGTAGTCATCTCAGATCGCCCTCATGTCTGCTAGCGATTTTCCTTTATGTCACACTCATCTGAGATCGCATTCATATCTGCCAAGCAGTTTGGCTTTATGTCGCATGCTCCTCTCAGATTCATATCCGCCAGTCAGCTTGCTTTCATGTCGCACACTCATCCCATATGGCACTGGTGTGTGCCAAGCAGTTTGCTTCTTTGTCATACGCACGTCTCAGATGGCATTCAGGTCTGCTAAGCAGTTTGCCTTTATGTCATGCACTCATCTCAGATGGCATTCACTTCTCTCAAACGTTTTGCCTTTATATCGCACACTCATCTTAGATTCATATCTGCCAGACCCTTTGCCCAATTGCCTTTATATCAAACACCAATTTCATGTGGAACTCATTTCTGCCAAGCAGTTGCCTTTATATGGAACGCTCCTCTCAGATCCATGTGTGCCAGACAGCTTGCCTTTATTTCGCACGCTCATCTCATATGGCACTCATGTCAGTCACACAGTTTGCCTTTATGTCATGCGCTCGCCTCAGATGGCATGCATATTTGCCAGACAGTTTGCTTGTATGTCGCGTTGTCATCTCACATGGCGTTATTTGTGCCAGTGGGTTTACCTTTATGTCGCACACTCAGCTTGGATGGCCCTCATGTCTGCCAGGCAGTTTGCCTTTATGTCGCACGCTCATCTCAGATTCATATCCGCCAGACAGTTTGCTTTTGTGTTGCACTTGTCTCGGGTGGTATTCATCTCTGCCAAATCGTTCGGCTTTATATCTTACATTCATCTCGGATTGCATTGATGTCTGCTACAGAGTTTTTTTTGTGTCGCTTGGTCATCTCAGGTGGCACTCATATCTGCCAACGAGTTTACCTTTATGTCACACGCTCATCTCAGATGGCACTCATATCTGCCAAGCAGTTTGCCTTTACTTCGCGCGCTTATCTTTGACGGCGTTCATTTCGGCCCAAGCAGTTGGTCCTTATGTTGTGAACATCTCATATTGCCTTTGTGTTTGTGAAGCACTGTCAGATATATATCTCTTTGGAGGTTTCAAAAGAAAATGAGTGCGACTTATCGCTACGTTTGACTCAACGAAGAAATGAACAAAGAAAGCATTCCCTGCCCTCCGGCTCACGCGTTTTCTACAAAAGTATAGTTGAGTCTTGGATTCATAAATCGCGATAGTCCTACTCCCCCCTCTTGCGCTCATTCCACACTCAGCTTTTCTTTATCGAGGGTATGTGATATGTTCCCCACTGCACCTTTAGAGAGCGGAGTAGAAATTTTGGATTCGAGTTCAGATATTTGCTGAGATTTTTGCTACTGCTACCAGGCATTGGATATTGCGAAGCACATGCAAGAGGGGAGGGAGGTGCGGGAGATGGGGAGGAAGGGGGAGAGCGGGAGAGGGAGCTGATGAAAGGCGCAAAGATTTCATCTGGTCTGAGTCTATAACAGAAACAAAACAAAATAAATTTAGCCGGGCTGTCACCAGCAATGATCGGTTAGAATGTGTTTTCAGCAGTTCTGTTTTTTTTTTGTTTTTGAATTTCTTACGTGCTTCACACACATAATCACCATTATTGCAAACTACTATCTTATATTGTCATGAATAACAGCGTTTCCATCCTTTCTAAATAACGATGTTCGTTAAAAATGACATTTTGGATGCCGCAGACCAAAACAGACGCAGCCATTGTTTATGAGATTCTTTGCCACGATGATGGTTGTTTTCACGGAGCACCAAAACTATTCACGAGAAGAGATTAATGGAAAATTTCTTGTCGATCATACCTTGCTAGCAGCATGTACACATGGGTACTTCATATAATCGATCACTCTGATGGGTGGAGCTAACAAAGTCGCATA